>BQNB010056442.1:0-38669 GCA_026074375.1 Tanacetum coccineum | reverse complement strand
TATAAAATAGTACTCATTATGATTGTCTCGAATAGTATACTAAGCCAAGTTCTAAAGTTTACTACAGTCACTGGCACACTCATATATTTGAAGAATTTGGGTATAAATTAGAAAACGAAATATGCTTAATTCTCACAATATGAAAATAAGGGTTATGTGTGCGGGATCATGCCACTAATAATCTCAAATAAATATGCTAATTTTTTTTAAATTTAAGGACGGATAGTGTTTTAATTCTCCTCCCCCCACTTGAGATATACAACTCCCACGTTGTATAAATATAACATGAAAACAGGAAAATAAAGAATTAGAACAGAAAAACTCCTCAAAGATTTGCTCGGTATGATCCTCCATGTTGCGTATATGAGTAAGAATGTGTGTTGTAAAAGCGTCTGAATACCAGCATGACTACAACACACACAAAATTCTAGAAAATAAGTACACACCAAATTCATCATCTCGTTCAGTATGTTCCTATAGTAATATTAAGAAAACCATAGAAATTCCATCTCAAATAATCGTCGGTTAGAAAACAAAAACTAAAAACAAATACTATACAGGAAGTCGATACGTCGTATCCATTTTTTAGGATACACCGTATTGAAACCTGTAAGAAAATAATCTTAAGTACGAGTCAGAGGTCGAATACGTTGTATTCATAGTTATGAATACGCCGTATCGACAAGTCTAACAATAATGTTTTAAAAGGCATGGGGGGAAAAAAGGGGGGGGAAAGAAGGGAAAAAAGAAATAAAATGGATAATGTCCAGGTAGGTCGGTACGCCATATCCTATGGAATTTGATACGCAGTATTGATAACCTGGAAAGACAGACTAGATAACTAAATTAAAAATATATTCCGGGTTGTCTCCCGGCAATCACTTTTGTTTATAGAAAAGTCTTTAAGTTAGACTTGCTTCATCTTAAGTCCCATCCTAATAAAACAGCTTATCGTCAAACGGGATGCCAAACAAAAAAAAAAAAAGAAACATACAAATTTTTAATAAGATTTATTAGCATCTCTTCGTTAAAATAATTCTAAATCATGATATTAACTCTTAATTCCATGATAAAATTTTCAGCAGTGAAAAATTTACTAATTGCATCATGACTTGTATCCAAAAGTTTATTTCACCCTTGTGCATAGGTACCGATATCTATACTTATTACATAACGTAATGGGTTGATGATATAATCTCTCAGACTGTTGATATTGATTTTATCAATTATCATTGTCCGTATCTAATTTATAATTAATTGACAAAAATTGTAAAAGGACATAGATCATTATAAGATAATAACATTGTATTTCTCATCATCATATCCGGAACACTGATATATTCACTTCCAAATTAACTTCATCGACCATGTTAGACGTTACCGTGGGTTCAGATGAAATCTGATTCAAAAGCTGTAATACATCAGATCATGAAATTAACAGCTAGGAAATTTTGTTCCAAAAATATAGGATGGTTCATGTCTACATCATCAAGACGCCAACTAATCTTACCATACTTAGCAGTTTCCCAGTTATAAACTTTCAATACCTAATACGCGTATCCTGCTGATTCTATATGCCGTATCCAGCTGGTCAAATAATCAAAGGAATCAGCAGTAAATGTGATTGAAGACAGTTTTACGCGGGATTGATTGTACAAGTATCGCACTCTCCAAGGAATTCACCCCAATACGCCGTATTGAACTCACTCAATATAGCGTATTAGCCTATTTTCAGAGACTATAAATAGAAGACTCAAAAATGAGTTTTCAGTGTGCTTAATCATATTCTTTATACCATAAACACAAAAGGTTGATTTTCTGAAATAAGAAGAAGAGCAGCCAAGGTCACCAACGAGACTAATTCTCATAGAAGACACCGTGTAATTTCCTATACTCTTGTAATCATTTAATTTTTGGTATCATTTGTTTAACTAAGTTAGTTTACCTTGGTTGTCTGATTATACTTGTATTATTACAATGTTTATGGGCTAATACCCTTGGGTATTAGCCATCTTAATGAAGATTCAATGTTTGGTTTGTTTAATCCTGATTGCTTAATTTATCGTTGATTGTTTAATTATGTTTATCATTTCATACTTGTTTATGTGCTTGAATATGCGACCCGTCATTCAACTGGGTCTAGTGAGACTGACCAAGTAATCTAGATACTGGGATGGCTCTCCATATCGTGTCTTATATATCTGGACCAATAGGATCACAAATAATTTCATATCTTTGCCTTTAGATTAGTGAGCTTAGTTGGCTCGGCAGGTGACCCTTTGATCAACGAGCTACTTTCTTAAGTCCAACTTGTAAAGAATGTGGACAGTGACTACCAGTTATATAAACATACGATTAAAGCAGTAATGGGTAATGTTCCAATAGGACTAGGGTTCACAAGATCACCATTGCTTTAATCCAAATAGAGTAATAATAAACTAAAAGCTCGCTTTATGCGGATGCGTTAATTGTGACAAGATTCAACGTTTCTAGGTCTTAGGAAGAAGTATCGCCTAAGTCTTCAGAATGATATGCCGCCTCGAGATAAGCACTCATTGCACTAAACAAACAAACCAACGTTTAATCGGATTTAATATGGCTAATACAGTTTTCTATCATTTGGCTTGACCGCTCTTTTATCTTTTGATTATCTTCTTGCGTGATTATTGTGTATTGAATTAATTTAAGTCGCCACAAAACCTGTGCCAGTCTCTCAGACTGAAAACCCCCCTTTTATCATTAGAACTAGGTTTAGCATAAGTTTAACATCAATTAGAATTAACAAAGAATTAATTAGACTAATTAGACCAAATAAAATACTGATAGAATATAAGGTTAACTTTCTCGCTCTTAGTGTTCGACACCCTACTTACCAACGAAGCTACATCTTGACCGAGTACACTACCCATTAGAGTGTTGTTTTTGGGATAAGTCAGCTAAATATAAATTTAGAACTTGATAATCAATAAATACAATCTACACGACAGCACATCAAAGGTTTAGTTAAAAGGAATAAAGAAATCTCCTTTGTGAATGACTTCTTCTAAAGTTGTTATAGAAGTACAACAACTTTCCCTAAAGGACTGTACCTAGTACCTTAAAGCACGTCTGCATTAAATGGTATCTCAACCACCCATTGGATGTCTGACGCGTGTACTAGGTTAACTTGTAAACCCTAATTCCTTTACCTATAAAAGGAAAGGGATATCGAGAGTAAATGCTATCTCTTCCAATTTCAATGTGAAAACAATGAAATTCATTTATCTCTCAAACAAACTGAACAGAACTGCTAAAGCTGAAGCTTCAGTTCTAGTCAAGTAGTTTGTTTTCTTACTCTCATAACTTTGGTTAGAGTTTAAGTTCGAAGGAGATAACACCTCAAGTCATTCAACCACCTTGCTATTCCGCAAGCAAGGTGTGTCATAGATTCTTTATTTGATTCTAATAAGAACCTATACATTGAAAAGTTACTTGTGTGTGTTTTAAACTTGTTCTTTTTATTGTTTATATATATCTGTTTAAAACACACTTTGTTTCCATTGAATGTGATTAGTTTAACTTAATAAACCTTATATTACATTCAACAGGACCAACAAGTGGTATCAGAGTAGTTTTGATTTATAAAACCCTGTTTTAAAAAAGCTTTTATATAACTGCTCAAGAGATTTTTAAAATCAAGATCCATAAAAAATGGCAGCAGAAGTACCACAGACTCTTAAATACAGGGGTGGCCAGTTAAATGCTGCTCCTTTACTTGAGGTGGAAAATTTCACCAACTGGAAGAAAAGGTTTATGTGCCATATAACTGGTGTTGAACCTCAATTCAAAAACATCATTGATAATGGCCCCTTTATTCCTATGGTAGCTGGTCAAAGGAAGCCTGAAGGATAATGGACACTGAATGAGAGAAAATCTGCTAACCTAGATCAGAGTCTCAAAAGTCTCATTATGTCAGTTATTCCTGATGACCAAATGAATTATGTTATAAACTACTTAACACCCAAATCTACCTGGGATGACCTGATACTATATCATGAGGGCCCCTCTAATATGAAAGAAAGTAGGGTCATGGAGCTAAAATTATGTTACAACACCTTCAAGTTTAAAAAAGGTGAAAATCTAACATAAACTTTTACCAGATATAAAGCTTTGATGAATGAATTAGCAAAATGATGACATCAATCTTTCAAAGCTTGAAATAAATACTAGTTTTATAAATGGGTTACCAAAGAAGTGGCTAAGTTTCTGCCAGAATCTAAAAAACACAAATCATGTGAAAGATTCTAAGCTTGCTTCTCTATTTGGTAAACTCAAATATGAAGAAAACCTAATAGACATTATTTATGAGACTGAAAAGAATAAATCTCTTGTCTCTGCAACACCCTTGTCAACTGCTTTCATCTCTACCTCTATTGTTCAGGACTTTCAAGATAGTCTTGATGATGAAGAGGATGCAAGACGCAGTCAGGAGTACATGGATGACCTTGAAGAAGAATATCAAGCAAGAGCTCTTTTAGCTAAATCTAAAAGATTCTTCAAAAAAGGATTCCAAAGGTTCAGTGGTGCAAAGGTAACTGACCAAACTGAATGCCATAAATATGGTAGGAAGGGTCACTTTGCAAGAGATTGCATTTCAAAAACCTCAATCCCATCTTTTCAGTCACCTTTTTAAAACAACTCTCAACCAAGAGTTCTCAGCTCATCTCAGTACAAACCTAAACTGAGGCCTACAAAAGACTTTGAAGCCAAGTATAACAAAGTCAAGGCTAAGCTGGCTCTCCTTAGTTCTAGTGCTTCAGCTTTGAAATCTTCAATGGTCAAGAATAAAGGTCTTATTGCTGAAGCTTATGATTGGGATGAAGAAGAAGTGTCATCAGATGATAATGAAATGGTTGAAGTAAAGGTATTCATGGCACTTGCTGATGATAATGATGCTGTCAGCAAAGAAGGTGCTAGGAATGGTGAATGGTAAAAGATCTTATATGAGAAAGGACACACTCCTTCTGAAATGGAAGATAATGATGATAGAAAAAACTATCTAGATGTTTTGTATTTATCATAACTATTTGAAAATAAAGAAATAATCTGTTTGTCCAAAACATAGAAATCTTGTTCAAGAATTGAATACATGCAAAGAACAACTTTTGGTATTAAAACAAGCAAAACTTTAATTTCTTACCATGCAGCATGTAAACACCGAGATTCTCAAAGAGAGTCAAAACTTAAAAAAAGAACTGAAAGAGATAACCACTATTATTGAAACATGGTTTAACAGTTCTAATAAGGTAAATCAGTGTATCAGTGAACAAATTCCCACTCAAAAGAAAAGAATTCTAGGAGCTGATCAACTCATTGAAGTTTCCTCTAGTTCTGGGAAAAAAAGACTCGGTCTTTGTAAAATCTTTAGTTGATGACACAAAAAGTGTCCAAAACTCAGTGTTGAAAGACGCTGTTATCTAAAGGCTAAAGTTTTATTTTTCCGAATCATGATATTGGTAGAATACTCCCAGCAGAGTCACAAAGAAACACAATTGATCCTTTAGTTGCTGTAACTGACTCTTTTGCGACTGATTATGATTCAGCAGATGAATCTTCAGTATGTAGCACCCCTATTCCTCCACTAGAGAAGCTAGTTGGTGCCGAACCTATCTCTGGACCAAAGACTATCAAATCAATTTTGAAGTCAAATTCCACATTCAAAGCTGAAGCCTTAAAAGGTGTCATCATAAATGAACCATCCTCAGCTCATGCTAAGGGTAACAAAGTGCTTTAGCTTCAAAAGCTAATTTAGCTCATGCTGGTAAACTAAAGAATGTGAAAACTAAAGATGACCCTCCCTTAGCTATTGTAATGAAAGAACTTAATGAACTAAAACTAAAAATTAGCAAGAACCAGTCATTTTACTCTAGAAATAATAACTCTCAAAAGGTTCCCTAAAATGCACTTCAAAACAAATACAAAACTCAATTAAAAAATGGTTGTGATCTTTGTGGTTTAAACAATCATCTCTCTGAGAATTGTTATAAATTTCTATTTTGTAAAAAGTATGAGGGAACTGATCACAGAACATGTGATCATGCTGAATACATATCCACCATAAACATGTCTCAGCATCTCATAGGTCTGGGTGGGTCTTCTTCAAGATCTAGAAACCCAAGACCATCAAAACACTTCTTCCCTCCATTCATACACTGTGGGTTCAGCGATCATCTATCCGATGATTGTGTCAACTACCCCATATGTGATATTTGTGGAAGTTATGATCATGACACATATGGTCATAACAGGATCATTTCTATAAGAAGAGGAATCAAGCCAAGAAACCCTCAGCATGTCAGAAAAAGTTGTGAAACATGTGGTAGCACAGTTCATACCACAACTGATCACAATAACAATGAGTGATTCAGAAGAGGTGAAACACTTCAAGTTAAGAAAGTTGAAGGTCTAAAATCAAATAAGACTGAAATATCAAATGCTAGCAGATCTAAGACTCCCACTAAAAGGTGGGTTTCTAAGCAAAACTAACCATTCTGAACATATTTTTGTAGTGTGACATTAAGAAGCCCATCTGGTACCTAGCCAGTGGATGCTCAAGGCATATGACTGGTGTCAAGAGTAGCCTGCATAAATATGAGAAACAACCAAGACCTAAGGTGGTGTTTGGAGATGACTCTACATGCACAACTGAAGGTTACGGTTCTATCAAATGTAATGGTATACTTTTCATAACAGTAACATTTGTAAACGGTCTTACATACAATTTAATTAGCATCAGTCAACTCTGTGATGCTAAATATATTGTTTAGTTTGATGAGAAAAGAGGAACAATCTTCAACTCTAACAAAGAAGTTGTAAAGATTGCTCCAAGAGTAAGAGATGTTTATGTTCTTGACATGACATCTTCTGCTCAAGAATCTTGTTTCTTTGCCAAAGCTTCTGAGAATCTCAACTGGCTTTGGCATAAAAGACTTGCTCATTGAAACTTCAAAACATTCAACAAACTTGAAAAACAAAATCTTGTTATTGGTCTTCCTTCATGATTATGCAAATATGGGCACGATCAGGCTTCAATAGGATCGAAGAGTTCTTGGGATGCTTAAGGGATTACCAAGTCTTGGATAACCTATGACAACATAAATAGAAACACTATGTTAAGTGAAGCGCAAGGGGTGTCCATGCGAATCACCTCCGGCGTGAGAGTAAGTATGTGCTTTTATGATGTAAAGTATAAGTATGCAATGAGTATGTGAAAGTATTAAGTCCATACTCTGGAGACCTCCATCTATTTACAATGTGTAGAAATAGGAAATGAGATAGCCTAGCACAAAAACCAGTGATCGTGGGGGTGTCCCATGTTTTGAGGGGTGATTGCAGGAACTGTATACCACGTTCTCTACCTTGGCGTAAAAGCCTAGGTGGAGAGGGAGATCGTGGGTGTTTGACTTAAACAAGTCTGACCTCTGCCCTAGTTTCGAAGGCCTTACCGCGAAGGGTTTGGGGCCTTCGCGTGGCAGATTCCCATACTGGTAACCATCTCGAAGACAGTTATGCCACTCAAAACCCCTATTCCGAAGGTTTAAAAGACAATTGGAGAATATCCGATTCGAGCTCGAAGGGGAGGCCTCCGAGCTAGAGACGGGGTATGTCATCAATCCCCCAGTCGAATCTAATGCATGCATCTATGGGTGCATTACGTTCGACTCCTCAAATGTAGTCCAAATCGTAGACCATATCGAAGGCCCGAGTAGGCGTGTTGTATGCATTGAAGTATAAGTCCACTTGTCGTGGAGTTAGTTGAGTCTTTAAATGAAAATTACTCAACAGTCTTCTTGGGTAATCGTAAATGTCTTATCCTACTTTTTCCTCTAATTTGAAATCCGATGACCCCTGATTCTTTACACGTGGACGGTCGTAAAGGCATTGAGAATTACCTATAAATACTTGCCAAAAACTCCCTCTCTTCCTTTTAAGCCATCGTCAGCATCTCTTTTCTACTTTCTTCAGACTGCACGAGTCTATCTCTATGTAAGATAATAATCACCATCTTTTTAATTATAAGTGTGAAAGATTCCATAGCCACTCAAACTTGTGAACTTTCAAAGGAGGAGTTCAATGATTTTCTCACCCTCTACCCTATTCCTTCTGAATATCATGTTATTCTACCTAAATCTAATCAGACCATTTTTGATGCTCTACCTGGGTATGTCGGGTTGTACACCCATTCATTTTCTCTTGCAAATCTTAGGCTTCCCCTTACTGAGTTCTTCTGTAAAGTTCTCGAATATTTTCAGGTTTATATATCGATGCTTAACACCTTTGTTATGCCAAGCTCACCACTTTTGTGCAGTGCAAGGCTTATGGTTGTGAGCCCTCTATCGACCTCTTCTAAGGGTTCTTCAATTTGTGTCAAGCTGGTAAATGGTTGACTTTTGCCAAAAGGTCTGAAAAACATGTTCCTAATCTTCTCCCTAAGGTCATTACTCGTATTGAGGGTTGGCACGAGCAATTTTTCTATGTTCAAGATTCCATTATCCCTGCCAAGTATACACAACTTCTTTCTAAGCAAAACAAACTTGATTCAAAATCCTTCAAAGATAAACTTTCCCTAAATATTAAAGAGAATCCCATGTTCCAGCGTCTTGGTTGATATCCCATGAGTGTTTGTTTTTTTCCTAATCCTATTCTTTTCTTGGCTGGCCTCAAACCTTCGTGGGAACATGGTCAGCAACGACCTGCGATCATGGCGGGCGACAAGGGTATTTATCTTTCTTGTTTCTTTCTTCTCTTCCTTTTACTGATATAATATTTACTTCTTCTTGCAGAAATGGCTTTTAGGAACTTTTTCTATGCCAAAGATGATGAGGATCTATTGTTTTGCCTAAGGAACCTTCCCCGGGCTTCGGCACTGGTTCCCTATCTGTTTTAGTAAACACGGAGCCTCTGAAAGCTGACGAAGAGCTTGTGATCCAGCCTGTAAAGGTTACGATAGATTCTAGGGAAAGCCTGAAGCCTGAAGTGTTTGTTGTTCACCCTGGAAGTGTAGCTGCTCGGATAAAGGATAGGAAGTGTAAGACTAGAGGAGGGTTATCTAGGCCTCCTGTCATGAGAAAATTTGCTCCTAGGTCTTCAACCTCCAATGCTACCTGTGCCAAGAATTCTTCTTTGTAAGGATGATGTTCCCTTCTTGATAGTGTCTGATGATGACGAAGGTATACTTTCCTTCTTTAACTTGTTCTTTATTGTTTATACATCATGGGTTCTCTAATATGTTTATCTTTATTCTTTCTTAGGTCTCCCTGATGTCCGTTAACTTAAATATCTACTACTAGCCACCTCAAGATCTCTGCTATTACTCCTCCATATTGGAAGAATCACCTGGACAACCACATGGATGTGGAATTGTTGGATCTTCATGACCGCTGCTACCCAAGACAAGCTGTAGTTGACAATGCTGTTAACAGGAGATCCCGTGAGCTGTTGCAGGTTATTGAGAAGCTAAGGGGTGAGTTTGATGTTATGAAGGACATGGAGTGGGATAGGGGGTAAGAAGTGGGAGGAGCTATGGGGTTAAAATGTGAGCGGCTATACTGAGGTTTAGAAAGAACCACTCCAATGTATGGCTCTCCAAGAGAAGATATCTACTCTTTTTACTGAAGTCAAAGAGCATAAGGTGAGTCTTGACAGAATGATGCTAGAGAGTCAGAAGTGGCCAGGCTATCAATTGAGCCTTTTGACTTTGGAGTCAAAAGTTACTTCTTTGGAGGCCGAAAAGGCAAGGTTGGAGGCTGTTGAAGTGTCCCTTCGGAAGGAGGTTGAGGAGCTTAAACAAGATAGGAGAGAAGTGGTATCTAAAGTTGTTCCCTATGCTACGATGGAGCTTGTTTATAGTGATCACATGGTACCGTGTTAAGGCTGTGTCCCTCCGCTATCTTTATGGGAGGTGTATGGGGGGGCGGGGGGTGGGGGGGGTGGTGGGGGGGGGGGGGGGGGGGGGGCTACAAGCAATGTTGCTGAATGAAGAGCCATTGATCTGTCGAAGGTAAAAGGTTATCGTTCTTCTTACAAGATATATCATATTTAGGCCATCAACGATCTTGCCACCGCTACTTTCCCTTGGTTGGATGAGTTCGTGGCAGATCCCACAGCTCCTATTGAATCTTTATTGTCAAAGAAGCCTCCATCTCTTCAAAGACCTGCTCCTTCAAGGACTCAAGTTCCCTTGCTTTCTTCTCAGAGAGTTACTCCATCCTCGGTTCCAGTCTTCAACCTGATGTCTCCTCCTGCAGATATTTCTGTTGTGAAGCCTCAATCCTCTCAACTTCCATGAAGGTCACCATGTTGGTGTTAATTCAGTCTTAAGGGTGGCATGTACCCTTTGAACAATTTGTTATGATCCAGGCTTCGGCCTTTAGACAATTTACATTTTGGCAATGGTTTATGTTGGCGCATGTATGAACAATTTATGTCGACCTTTAAGGTTGACTTCGGATAGTATCCTTCCCCTAGGGAGTTAAATATAGGGATGCAGTCCCAAGTTTTATCTATGATATCCCTTGTTTCTCTTGCCATGACTTTGGGGGACTTTAGTCTGACCCCTTTATCATTTATAAGTAAAATTTTGCGCTTTATGAAGCGAAGGCTCAAGTGTGGCCTAAGTTGTCAATTATGCAGGCGAATATTTTGTGCCAACCCTGAAGGTAGGCTTCCATGGGGAAAATAATCATGTTTTAGGATTTGGATGACTTTAAGTATGACTCCATTATGCGCTTCATCAAGCGGAGGCTCATGCGTGGCCTTAAATCTTTGACTTATTTGTCAACCTTCAAATAAAGGGTTGCGACCCGCTTCATTACGTCCTCAAGGATAAACAAAGCAATGAGGAAAGTTAACGTGAATTTTATGGATGTTTATTTTCAGTAGGGCTCATGCGTGGCCTCACAACATCCCTTCAAACGTTGAACTTAGTAGTATTAGGCTCAAGTGTGGCCTTATGAGATCTTTGTTGTGAATAATGACACAAAAGATTTAGGGTAAGTCTGTTTCATTAATAGTGTAGAAAGATTTACATCATCTCGCGTATGAACATTTAGTTTGCTACACTTTTTTAGATAGTCAAAACAATGACTTTTTCTGAAAAAAGAATTGTAAAAAAGGTAAGTTTTACATGTAAAACTTACGAAGGTTTGTTCCCTTTGCTGTTTGAATCAACGAGTGATCAGATGCGTCAATGATCTTGTAAAGTTCTCTTTCGTAAACTTCTTTTATCATATGAGGACCCTGCCATTCCTGCGGGTTTTCTGTGTTGTTTTGTAATAGTAAAACAAAATCTCCTACCTTGTAGGTGGAATGATTCCTCCTTTTGCTGTGGAACCTGTGCAGCTCGTTTTGATAGTAAACTTCTTTAATCGAAGCTACTTCATTGCTTTCCTTTCTTTTTGTCGCTTCCTTCGTTCTTCCTCTGTCGTCTTTAGCTACATTATTTTTGACTATCAGGATTATGGCTTCGGATCCGTAGGTTAAGCTATACGATGTATCCTTATGATTGTTTCTTGGAAGTGTTCTATGTATCCACAACACCTGAGGTAAATCGTCCACCCATCCTTTGGGCTTCGATTAGTTTTTCTTCTCGATTCCTTCCTTATTATCTCCATGTGTTCTGTGATGGGGGAGAAAGATTATGTGATTTTCAATCCTCTGCAATGATAGGCGAAAATGCCTTCTTTGAAGTGCTTATCGTCCTTCGAACTGATTATTTGTGGTACTCCAAATCTACACACCACATATTCACATACAAATATTTCTATATGTCTTGCATTTTCAGTGGTCAAGGGATTTGCTTCTATCCATTTCGTGGAGTGTTCTATGGCTATTGCCAAGAATTTCAGTCCCCCTGGGGCCATTGGTAGGGGTCCTAGGATGCTGACTCCTCAATGACTAAATGCCCATGCATTTCCAGCTGCTATTTCCCTGATTTCTTTTCTTTTCCTTACCGCAGATTGCTCTTTGCATTTCTCACAATCTTGAATTATTCTTGTAACGTCTCTATGCATTGACGACCAATAATATCCTTGCTTTATGATCCTGACCACCATTGAACGTGGCTCCATATTAAAGCCGCAAGAACCTTCGTGTATTTCTTTTATTACATCGTCTGTCTTTGGTGGAGTTATGCACGAAGCCATGATGTGTAGAAAGACTTCTTGTATAGGCTACCTCTAATCAGCTTGTATTAGAGTGCCTTAATTCTGATCTTCCAGGACTCTTTGAAGTCTTCTGGTAGTAAACCACTCAGCAAATACTCGTAGATGGGGTCAACTCGCTATCCCTTGTCCTTTGGTTTTGAGACCTTGCAAACCTCCCTTTTCCTCTATTAACCTTCTCGCTAGGACTTCGACTAGTACTTCTTTAGTGAGATGCTCGAAGGTCATCAAAGCTAGTTTTCTTAGGGCATCAGCTTTTTTATTCTGATTTTCTCTAATGTGCTTGATTGTATAGCTCCTGAACCCTCTTAGGTTTCCCTTTGTTCTTTGTAGATATTCTCTGATGGCTGGTTGTTTAGGTGCGTAGATTCCCTTTATTTGATTTACCAATAGTTGGGAGTCTAAAAAGAACGCCAAGTTTACAATTTCCATTTCGTGTACTATTCTTAGCCTCGCTAATAGTGCTTCGTATTCTGCTTCATTATTCGTTGTTTCGAATTTGAAACGTAGAGCATAAGTATACTCTTTACCTTTGGGGTCTATCAGCATCAATCCGGCCCCTGAACCGTCGGAGCTTGATGCTCCATCAGTATAGAGCTTCCACTCATAGCTTGGTTTCGTTTCTTCTAGCTTCATATCTGTCTTACTTCTTACTTCCTTCCTGTTATCTTCGGGGGGGGGGGGGGTGCTTCGATTAAAGAATCTTTTTCGTGTATCTTGTTGTATGTCACCCCTGCTCGAATACTAATTTCATGTTCGCCTAACTCGATTGCCCATTTAGCTATATGCCTTGACTTTTTGGGTTTCGTGAGTGCCTGTTTGATAGGAGAGTTAGTTAGGATCGCTACCGTATGTGCCTAAAAATATCTTCGCAACCTTCTCGCTGCGTGTGCCAATGCTAGTATGAGCTTTTCTAGTGTGGGGGTAGTTGAGCTCGACTCCCTGTAGGACTCTGCTTACGAAGTAAATGGGAACCTATCCTTCTTCCCTTCTCGTGAATACAGTTGCGCTTATGCTTTCTGTCGAAGCTGCGAGATACAATCTGGCATTAAAAAAAAAAGAAAAAAAAAAAAAGAACTTCCTATGCATTACGTTGTGAGCGTGGCAAATACCACAAGTTTCTTCATTTCTTGGAGTGCTGCTGCTGCTTCTTGTGTCCACTGTATGTTCTTTTTATCTGTACAACTTTTGAGCACTTTGAAGAAAGGAAGGGACCTTTCGACGCCTTTTGACAAAAATCAGCTAAGGGCTGCTAATTTTCCATTGAGGCTCTGTATGTCCTTGAGTGTTTTTGGTTATTTGGTGTTAGCAATAGCTTTTACCTTTGAGGGGTTAGCTCGTATGCCCTGCTTAGTAATGATGTGTTCTAAAAATAGGCCCTCCTCAATGCCGAAGGAACACTTCTTTGGGTTAAGCTTCATGTTGATCGATCAGAACCTTTGAAAAGTTTCCTTTATATCTGTCAGCATGTCTTCTTCCGAGATACTTTTGGAATACCATATCATCACGTAGGCTTCGATATTTCTTCCAATTTCTTGTTGAAACCCTTGTCTACTAGTCTTTGATACGATTCTCTTGCGTTTTTTAAACCGAAGGGCATCTTTCGGTAGCAGTAGATTCCTTCTCCTGCGAAAAATGTTGTCGCGTATTCATCTTCTACTGCCATTTGGATCTGGTGGTAGCCTTTGTAAGTGTCCAGGAAGCACTTTAGGCGGAATCTAGAGAGGGATTATACCTTATAATCGATCTCAGGCAAAGGGTAACAGTCTTTGGGGCAGGCTTTATTTATATCCGTGAAGTTAACACACATTATCCATCCTCTGTTACTTTTCTTTACCATAACTGGGTTGGCTAACCATGTCTGATGCGTGGCCTCTCGTAATATCCCTGCCCTTGTGAGCTCTTCCACCTCTTTACATGCTGCTGTGCTATGATCAGGACCTAGGCTTCGTCTTTTTTGTTTGACTGGTTTGATGTGGCTATACTCATTCAGTTTCTGTTCTGTGTATGACGGGTTTCCAACGACCGTATGGTCTGGGATGCCTGTCAACCAGCATGATAGCCACGCAAAGACATCTGCGTTGGTACTTAGGTGGTTTCATAACCTTTCTTTGAAGTGTTCTGGCAGCTGCTTTCCGATGGTGACTGCCTGTTCTAGGTACTTGCTGTTGACGACTATCTTTTCCTAGTCAGCATCAGTGTAGCTGAGAACCCCTTTTGTGTTTCCAGGGGAGGTCTCTAGGATTTTCTTTACACCTTCTCCTATTTTGTCAAATTTGTGGTTGCGACACAGTTCCGATTCCATGGAAGTATGGAATTGACGGCCCCATGGATCGTGAGACTCCAACCATATTTGCTTACATTGTTTGTTCTTCCCAATAGCATATTTTATAGGGAATTAGACCTTACAATGATGAAGTTGAGATTCTCGCTTCTTGAGAGAGGAGTGTCGCCTATCGTGATCTCCAAAAGAACTTCTCCAATGACCCAGGACTTTCCCCCCGAAAATCAACAACCTGGGGGAGAGGGGGGGAAACCCCCGGGGAGGAGGGGGGGGGGGGGGAGGGAGAGGGGGGAGGTGGGGGGGGGGGGGGAGGAGGTGGGGAGGGGGAGGGGGGGGGGGGGGGGGAAGGGGGGGGGGGAGGAGGGGGGGGGGAGTGGGGGGGGGGGGGGTGGGGAGGGGAGGGAAGGAGGGGGGAGGAAGGAATGACTTGCAACTCCCACCTAGATGCTTGGATAAAGGGATTCAATTTCAAGAAACAATATTCATAGATGACCTCGCATGAGCTACCACTATCGATGTGTACTCAGCCTATCTCTCTTCTAAATATCCTAGCTTTTATGACGACCGGTGCTGAGGAGTTGCTACCCTTTGTTATTAAGGGGAATGTGATTTCCCTTCCTTTGAAGGCGGGGCTTTTAGATGCACTGTTCCTTGTGTAAGATTCCTCCTGATTTATCACAAGTATAGGTGCTTCAGCTGGAGGAGTCCTTTTTTCTTTCTTCTCTCCTCGTTGGTTGTCAGAGGTTTTTGCCTTTCCCTCTTAATCCCTTTTACAAGGTGGGAGAGTTGGCCCGACTATACAGCTTCTTTGTTTTGGATCCTTAGTTTTCAGCAATCATTAGTGTCGTGTCCATGGTCTTCATGAAAGTGGCAGTACTTGGACATGTCCCATGATCACCTGCTTCCCAACATACGAGGAGGCTACTCGAAGCGTCTGGCTACCTTTTCTGTGGTGAGAATCTTTCTTAGACTTTTAGATAGGCTAGAGAGCAATCTGTGATTGGGTCCCCGGTAAGGGGAGAACCTGTCTCTACTAGTATGTCCCCTGCCGTTGTCCTAGGAGGATTTCCTTGAACTTTCAAAGTTATCCCTCCGAACATTAGGGGCTCCAATAGTTTCACGGAAGTAATGATTTAGATTTCTTAACAAAATAAATACTCAATTACACATCACACACACGTACACACTTTCTCTCTTTCTAGTTGGGATTGTGATATGTGTTTATTCACATATCAATTTTCCTTATTAAAACGAGCTTAAATGACCAAAAATACATAAAAAATGCATTGTATATGTGTATTTTGTGATTTGTATTGTGCAGGTACCGGATATATCAAAAAGGACAAAAACAAAGCCAAATTGGACAAAACCGAGCATGGTATTGGAAGAGCGTGAGAAAAACGAAGCCGAGAGCATACTTCATTTTTAATGGGTCAGCCCATTAAATGATACTAGCCTTTTAATAAGCCTAAACTATAATAAGCCCTTATACAAGTCCAAATCCATTTAACCATTAATCATGGCCCAAGATAAAACCCAAGTCAAAGCCCAAGTCCAAACCCAGGTCAAAGTCAATTGATAATAACGTTTGGTCAATGTTACTGTGCTTCTCTTCCATTCCCCTCCTATTTTCACCTAAAACAAATAACCCATGGTAACTCCACCAATCCACTCGCTCCCGTATCCTTCTAGAAGCCAACGTGGCTCACGTTTGACACCATTTAAGCCACCCTGGCAATCCTGAGCGATTTCATTGGTTGATGATGCGTGGAGGCGATCCAAGAGCTTATATGGATGGATTTGGAATCAAGGGTCATGATTGAAGGCTTGAAGACGCGCCTCAAGGCCTAGAACCTTCCTTTTCCTGCTATAAATAGAGGGAGAAATCACATAATAGAGATATCTAGCTTTTGTAGTTTTTTTGTATCTTATTTTAGTGTAATTTTAAGCTTATTGTCTTTTTCAATATTGTAATCTCCTTTTCAGCTTGTAATCCTTTTAATATTAATAAAATTTCAATTTGTCTTTTAAATCTTGTGTTAAAATCTTATTTTACTTTTATGCAAATGTGTTAAAAATGAATTTAGATACTACTTAATAAGCTCAATAAGCTCACATTACCTTATAAGCTATCACTTATTCAGTTAAGCCTCCCTTAAGCTTAACTGAATAAGCTGTTTGTCTCAATTCCACTCAAAGAAACTAAATAAGCCATTTGGAAGATAAGCCAGACTTAAAAGGGCTTATAGGGCTTATTCAGAGCTTATTCTTTAAGCAGCTTGTAGATTTAAGCTCTTTGGAGCAATTTTAGATCAATGTTTAGCTGGGATCAAGGTACATCTCATATTTCATTATTTAGCTTATTTTCATGTTTAGCTTATCAAACTGCTTATCTGCTTATTTCTGTTACTTATATGTTGTTATTCAATATTAGCATAGCTTAATAGGTTTAGTTAATAGCTTAGAATAAGTTAGATTAGAGTTTTATAAAATCTGTCATTTAAATAGTTAGAATAGCTTATTAGTCTAGCTTATAATTTAGTGCTTATTTTTCATAGGTTGTTGATAAAATACAATGCCTAAAAACATTAATAATATTTTTTCACATCTTTACGTTTTGATAATCACAAAATAAAAAACGTTCAACTAAAGATTAAAACGTAAAACAAAGTATTTAGTAGTAAATACTCAATTCAAAACTTATATATCACTCCAAGGTATGAATAAAACAAACGCTTGTATGGCATTTTAGATAAAAGGAACTTCTATAAAATGTTGTAAACTTTTTATAAACATCACAAAGCATTTTTCACATTTAAAAGAAATGTTTTATTCAAAATAAACATTTTGAATTTCAAATTTTCGAACCTAAAACGGCTAGAAATGGTCCAGTAAACACCTCCCCTAGATAGGACAAAAAAGAGGAGCGTCTGAAAGGGGCGCCACCCCTTAAATACATGCGGTCCCCCTTTAATTATAAGGGGTCGACACTATAACTATTTAAGGGGGCCGGCCATAGACTCCGCTCCTCCTTCTTGTCCTATAAATACTGGACTATTCCTCAACATTTTTCTCACCTTTTGCACTCATTCTTTCTGCTCAAAACAGCCCACTTATCCTCTCTAAAATCCTTTGATCATTTAATCATAAAGCTTTGTTTCCAAGTGATCCAAGCTATATTCCTCAAGTGCAAGAGAAGAATACTTCCATCATCAAGTGAAGAAGTATTACACCTTAGTGTGCATAGCAATCTTGTTGCATTCATATCACATATTTGTAAATCAATTGTATATCTTGTAGTTGTGTGTAGTAGCTAGATCTTGGTGATCTTTGTAAGTATAGTTAGATCGTTGTGATCTTACCAAGTAGTGTTAGGTAGTTGTGATATAAGTAGTGTGGTGAAGTGAAGTCGTGAAGTTGTGAAGAAGTCGTGAAGTTTTAAAGAAGTCGTGAAGTTGTGAAGAAGTTGTGAAGTTGTGAAGAAGTCGTGAAGTTGTGAAGTCGTGAACAAGTCGTGAAGTTGTGTTGTGATAGATTGGTTCTAGCTAAGATTAGAACTCGACATTTAGCTTAGTGTCGTAAATTGATATAAGCAACGTTGTGTACGGTTTTCTCCGCCATAAGGGAGTTTGTTGACATAGTGAAGAAAACTCTCGAGTTTGGTGCTCGGGGAGTGGAGTAGGGCGAAGAGGTGCTTCGTTACCGAACCACTATAAATCCTCGCGTTGTGGTTTGATTGTTCTTACTCTTATCTCTTGTCTTACTTTATCATTTCATATATTTACATTGTTCATATTGTGCAAGCATTGAATTCACAAAAAGGTCGAATCTAAGTTTTACAAACATACATAAAACTTAAATTTAAAAAGCGGTAAACTATTCAACCCCCCTTCTAGTTTTCCACAATTGGTATCAAGAGCCACGTTAAACAAGATTTTTAAAATAAATTGTATTTTAAAACTTGAATCGATCTATGGAATCGGAAAAATATTTAGAAGGGCAATCTATGCAAAGACCACCACTATTTGAAAGTGATGGATTTATTTATTGGAAAAATAGATTCGAAACTTATGTGAAGTCAAAAGATCTAGATCTTTGGCATGTTATTACCGATGGTGATTTTCCTCCCATTCAATTTAATCCCGAAACTAAAAAGGATGAAATTGTATCTTTTCACAAACAAAATGATGATCTTAAAAAGAAACTTGCTAAAAATAATGAAGCCAAAATGGTAATTTATAATGCTTTACCACGTAAAGAATATGAAAGAATTTTTATGTGTCAAACCGCAAAGGAAATTTGGGATACTTTGTTAATCACTCATCAAGGTAATAATCAAGTCAAAGCAAATAAAATAGATCTTCTTGTTCAACAATATGAACAATTCATGATTCCGGAAGAGGAATCAATAGATAATGCTTTTGCTAAATTTAACACTATTATTACTAGTCTAAAAGCACTTGATGAAGGTTTTTCTAGCAAGAATTGTGTTAGGAAGTTTCTTAGGGCATTGCATCCTAAATGGCGCGCAAAAGTCACGGCAATTGAAGAATCAAAGAATCTAACAACTCTTTCACTTGACGAACTTATTGGAAATTTAAAAGTCTATGAAGAAGTAATCAAGAAAGACTCCGAAACCGTCAAAAACAAAAGAGAACAAAGTAGATCTATTGCCTTGAAAGCTAGAAAGGAATCTAGTGATGAAGATAGTTCAACCTCCGATAGTGAAGATGAAGAATACGCCATGGCCGTAAGAAACTTCAAGAAATTCTTCAAAAGACAAGGACGATTCGTAAAACAACCATATGAAGAAAGAAGATCATTCCAAAGAAATAAAGATGACAAAAATAAGACAAGTGAAAGAAAATGTTTCAAGTGTGGAGATCCAAATCATCTCATCGGAGAATGTCCGAAACAATTAAAATATCAAAATCAAAGGGCGTTCGTGGGAGGAGCTTGGAGTGATAGCGACGATGATGAAGAGGAGAAGACAAAGGACGAAAAGTGTCTTATGGCTAAAGATTCCAATGAGGTACTTTCCGAAACCGAATATTTTAGTGATGACCAATCATTACTAGACGAAAATGACTTAGATAATGAATATAGTAGACTATGCAAATTAGGACTAAAAGTCATGGCAAAAAATAAAACTCTAAAACAAGCTAAAATAGAATTAGAAAATGAAGTACTAGAACTAAAAAACAAATTATCTAGGTTAGAAAAAGGTAAGGAAATAATTGAAGAATGTAAATTATGTCAAGATCTTAAGCTTGAAAATGTGGTGCTTAGAAAAGAAATATCTAGGCTAGATAAATTTAATGATAGTAGTCACTCACTTAAGAAAATAATAAATTCTCAAAAGACTTCCGGAGATAAATCCGGATTAGGTTTTAATTTTACCAAAGGATCACCTAGCGAAACCAAACAAGTAAAGTTTGTAAAAGCTCAAGAAGTCGAGTCAAAAGAAAAATTGATAGAATCAAACCCAAAATTTATACTTATAAATAATACTAAAATTCCTATTGCAAGTGATGATGAAGTAAAACGTTTTTACAAACCCTCCTTAAAACCCGGAGTCGGATTTACTAAACCCACAATGAGGTCTAAAACTCCACCTCCGAGAATGACTAATAATCCTCGTCCTCGGTCTAAAACACCTCAACCTAGGAGAGACCAAGGTAGACAAAACTATCCTAATCACATAATAAGGAACCATTCACATCCACTTAGTTTCACTCAATGTGGAAGTTGTTCACCATGTATGTGCCAAAACCAAATGCAAAACATATGCGGAAACAATAACCTCGGATACATGAAACGTTGGGGACCAAATGGCTAAGCCATCACAATCTTTGAAATGGTGTGTTATCTACAAACATTCTTTGTCTACGGACTAAAGAATTCATGACAAGGTTCCCATGAACCCTTATCATTTACATTGTGAAGACATTAACGAAGATTATTCTAAAGTCTAAGGTACGTCTCACTTTTCATATTCGTAGAATATAGATTATAAGTAAATGACTATGTGTTACTATGATGATGTAGTATAATTAGTTCTTAAAAATAGTGTAGTCTCTAGAAATACCATTTGTTGGTTTTCTAGCTTTGAAGAGATTAGTTCATTATGAACTACTCTTTTGCGTAGATTATAGTCATTCGTCTACAAAATGGAAATCTTCTATGACCACATAGCAAACTCACGTAGATGAAGAAGAGCAAGCTAGTGGTTAACAATTAACATAGAAGTAGGATTAGTCGCGCGAAGATCATAGACACACTATGGATGAAACAAACTCCCTTCTACTTCAACGATCGTCTCGGATCCATGTCAACCATCATCTACGTCTATCGGAATCAACTTCTTGATATTCTCAACTACGTCTCACTATTTCATTATCTTCACTATCAATTCTCGTCTCATCTCAAATCGAATCAATTAATTTTCTTTTCAAAGAAATTAATTTCTTCTCCTTGCAAGAAAACTCATCTCTAAATCACCTCTCAAATTGACGTCTTGATTATCTCGTTCGAAATAGTCAAAGAAACTTTTTAATTAAACAAAAGGTTAATTAAAAATTGTCAATATTCATTCTCACAAAAACTGGCCAAAAATCGAAGAAAATTTTTTCCTCAGAGGGCGGCCCCCTTAAAATTAAGGGGACCGGCCGTGTAAATTGGGCGGCCCCCTTAATTATTTAAGGGGACCGGCCACTGGAAAAACAAACAACCCCTTTTCAGTCGAAAATACATAGCCAAACACCATTTTTTTCTTCTTTCCTCTTCCACCTGCTGTGAACGAACCATTTTCACCAAAACCTTCAAAAATCAATCTTCAAATCATCCAATTAACCAAAATTCGCAAGGGGTAATCACTAACAAATCGATCAACAACATCTATTGTAAGTTTTTCATCTTTCTTTTCATTTGATTTCATCCAATTTTGCTCTCAATCAAAATTGGGTGTTCTTCACCATTTTCATACTTTTTATTTTGGCCTAGGATTTCCATAACTATAATGATACCCGTAGTCATAGGAACACTACATGCTTGATAGGATTGAATCAAAACACTAATCGAGTCACAAATTTTCTTGGTTCGAAACTTTCATAAATATACATACATATTTAAAAAAAACAAGGTTTATACATTGTTGATTCATGCCAAAAACATGATTGAAACAACATTACTTTGCTTATCAAAACATACATTCCTAAATGTATATTTTTCGAATCAATAGAAAATGTGTTGTAAAATTAAAGGGGTGTTTGGCTCGTTTCTTAGGATCAATTACTAGAGTCAAAATGACCACCACCATAATTTTGTCACTTGTATAAACACTTAACTAGCTTGTATAAGTCATCAAGATATATAATTCATATATATGTTGATATATTTTGTGATTGGTATGAAATAAAGGGGCGTTTGGTTCAACTTGTTAAAACATGATTTTTAAATAAAAACAAACACTACTTAACTTTTATCAAGTCAAAAATAATAAACTTATACTTGTCAACATGATATATACTTGACATATAGTTTTTGACAAGCTTAAACTAATCTCATGATTAATAAGGGAGTGTTTGGTTCATGGTCTTGTTGTTGAAATATATAACTAATATATATTCCTTGACATCCAAGATTAAGTCAAAAATAAATTAAGGAACATATGGATCACTTCTTAGGAGTTATTTTGAGAGTCAAAGTAATCCTTGTCCCACATTTGTCATTTTTCAAAAAAAAAATTGTAACATTTTATGTTGTTGATAACTTGTTTAGGTGACAAAATGCCAAGAGCCACTACCACCGATATATCCCTTACTAAATCCTACATCTCAAAAGTATCCAAAATCCCCGACATCTCCCCTACCATTGCCAAATTCTACAAATCCATTGAAAATAGCAACATTCACGAAGGTCGTTTTGTTGATCAAGCCTACTACAAATCCAACAACATTGAGCGTCTCTTCATAAACATTCGCTTTGATTGTCTCTTTAAAATCAATGAACCGATTGTTTTGAGATTTATTTTAGACTTCTATAGTCAAGTCATGGTTCAAACCAAAGAATACGGCTATCTTTTCATCTCCTTTATGATTCAACATGAATTCATAACTCTCACTCTTGCTCAATTCGGTCAAATCCTCAAAATTCCTTACAACGGTCAAGCCGTTTTTACCAACGAGTGGGACCTTGCATCTCTTGAGTATTCTCAAGAAACCGAGGGACCATATTCCACCGACCTTCCTACTCCTAATGATATTCGTCGACTTCTTGAATTGGAACGCGTCATGGTAGACCGTACCATTAAAAGTCAAACCGTCACTCTTACTCCAAATCAAATCCTCACCAAAGAGCTAAGCCCCGACATGAAGCAATGGGAAGAGCTCATTCGAGAGAATGTGTTCGGACTAGGAGGACATTAGGACCATCTCCCCGCTTGTCTTGCTCATATGTTGTATTGTGTTGTTGCCAAAGAATAATATAATCTTGCTTAATTCTTTGTCAAAAGAATCGAATGTGCTAAAAGCTATATCCAACCGCCAATCTTTCAAAGGAAGTTACTTGACTCGTCTTATCGCCACATCCATGGAAGCATATCCTCACCTCGACAATGGCCTTATATGACATTGTTGATCAATTCATGCTCCTCGTTGCTCTTAAACTCAACTCTAATGACCATGAAGATGATCGTGGGCAAGGCTCGCCATCGGCACATCCTCAATCTTCTCAACATCACTCACGTCAACTCATCAACATTATATGATTGCTGAGTCAAAACTTCTTGTACAATGTACTCATCTCTACCACCTATCATTAACTCGTCTTAATCCACTCAATCTACCAACTATGAAATGCCTTTCGTCCGAACAAACCGATGAAAGCTCTCTTTGAAACACAAACCACCTTGCTCACAAACGCAAGAAATGCGTAGGAGATTTCGCGGAGGTTTCAAGTCATTTGGAAAGGCACTAAAAGGAGTGTTTAGCAAGAAGAAGAAATGAAGACATAGGAGTGGAGTGAACTAGATGGCTAAATGTAGTTTAAGACAATTTTTAACTTGATTATGATGTTATTAACAACTTGTGTGGTGATCATCCGATATATTCGGAAAGACTTATATGTTGGTTATCTTTTAGGTACTTATTTGCTATGATGCCTTAAACCTTTGGTTGTTTTATTAAATCAACTAGTTATGCCATTTTGGTTTCATGATTTAATGTGTTTTATTATATATTTATAAGATAAATATCTACAATACTCGATAGGGGCTTGCTGCAAATAAACCACCAAAACAAAAATACCCTCACAAAAATCCTGAGAAAAATAGTTTTTCTGTGAAAAATGAGACTAAAAGTGGGCGGGCCCCTTAATTTTAAGGGGACCGCCCTTAGCTTTTCACGGGTAAAACAGTATTTTCAATGCTTTTTGCCTTCTTTTACCTAGTATCAGCTATATTTGCCCAGAATGCTTGAACAACATTTGGAATAGCCTAAACTTATTCAAATTCATTCCATTTTCAAACAAATCTCTTCCAATAAATTCCCTCCAAATGCACATCACCAATTCACCATCTTCTTCATTCATCATCAACCACCATAAACCTCCATGGCCTCCACTAGAGCCTCTATTTCCAAAGCCTCCAAGAGACCAAAAATCAACATCATTCCACCCAAACAATTGTTTGTGGATTTAACCCAAGATGACACAAAAACTCCATCACCCAAACTTCCAATTTCATCACCTAGTGCTCCTAATGCACCCTCCAAAACACCATCAACCAAAGACACTTCTTCATCCTCAATTGACTACATACCCAAATCACCAACCTCATCAACATCACTTTCACCCAATGGTTACTTGAACCCACCAACATCACCACCTCCAAGAGTTTCTCCACCACCTCCAACTCATGAAAATGCATCAATGGACATCACTCTCACCCTTTCCCCAATTTGATACTCCATCACCTTCACCACCAATTGTTGGTCATCCCAGTCCTTGGAATCTTCTTGAGGCACATGGAGATTCATGCTTGTGTTGCATTCACAATCGTACTCTCATATTTGGATTGAGAGATGAACTTCAATATATGTTTTCATATATTGAACATATGCTCTCACAACCACCAATCATCATCCCACCACCTCCACCATCCTCCCCAAACTAAACATACTCTATGTTTAGTCTTTCAAATAATTGATCATCTACCATTTTGCAAGCAAGTCCTATAGAGCTCTACTAGTTATAGGACTTTTTGTAGTTTAAATTTCATGTATGTCAGCATGTTATTTTCTTATGTATGCATAAGTGTGTTTTACACACTATTTTAATCTTAATGAATGATCATTGTTAGTTGTATGTTATATTTTTCTTTCTTGCTGTATGTTAGAAATATTTGTATTGTTCTAACCCATTTTGTAGCTAAGAAACCATTGCTCGATTTCTTGGTGCCCTCGAACGAGGGGGAGCACACATCAAGGGGGAACATTTATTCTGTCGATTTTACTAGCAATCCTCGACGATGCCTTTTTGATTCTACAAAAAGGGGGAGAAATGACATAAAACTCACTAAATACTTGTTTAAAAATAATTTTACATTTAATGAGTTTAAATTTTATAATCATCAAAAAGGGGGAGATTGTTGATAAAATATAATGCCTAAAAACATTAATAATATTTTTTCACATCTTTACGTTTTGATAATCACAAAATATAAAAACGTTCAACGTAAAATTAAACGTAAACAAGTAATTAGGAGTAAATTCTCATTTCAACATTTACATCACTTAAAGGTATGAATAAATAAATGCTTAATGCATTTTATGATCAAAGGAAATTTTTATTCAACCTCAAACTTTTATAAAATATTGTAAACATTTTTATAAACATCATAAAACATTTTCTACATTTAAAAGAAATGTTTTATTCAAAATAAACATTTTGAATTTCAAATTTTCGAACCTAAAACGGCTAGAAAAAGTCCAGTAAACACCTCCCCTGAATAGGACAAAAAGAGGAGCGTCTGAAAATGGGCGGCCCCCTTAAATACATGGGCGGCCCCCTTAATTATAAGGGGGCCGACACCCTATTTAAGGGGACCGGCCATAGACCCCGCTCCTCCAGCTTGTCCTATAAATACTGGACTATTCCCCAACATTTTTCTCACCTTTTGCACTCATTCTTTCTGTTCTAAAACAGCCCACACATCTCTCTAAATCCTTTGATCATTTAATCATAAAGCTTTGTTTCCAAGTGATCCAAGCTCAATTCCTCAAGTGCAAGAGAAGAATACTTCCATCATTAATTGAAGAAGTATTACAACCCAAGTATACATTGCAATCTTATTGCATTCACACCATATCTTGTAAATCATTTGTAAATCTTGTAAAGTTGTGTAGTTATTAGGTTTTGGTGATTGTTGTAAGTATAGTTGGATCTTGGTGATCCTTTCTAGTAGTGTTAGTTAGTTGTGACATAAGTAGTGTGGTGAGGACAAGTAGTGAAGGTGTGAAGTTGTGAAGTTGTGAAGGTGTGAAGAAGTTGTGTAGTTGTGTTCAAGGTGTGAAGCTAAGTTGTGTAGTGAAGTTGTGAAGTAGTCGTGAAGTTGTGAAGTCGTGAACAAATTGTGAAGTTGTGTTGTGATAGATTGGTTCTAGCTAAGATTAGAACTCGACATCTAGCTTAGTGTCGGAAATAGATATAAGCAACGTTGTGTACGGTTTTCTCCGCCATAAAAGAGCTTGTTGACATAGTGAAGAAAACTCTCGAGTTAGGTGCTCGGGGAGTGGAGTAGGCCGAAGAGGAGCTTCGTAACCGAACCACTATAAATCCTTGTGTTGTGGTTTGATCTCTCCAACTCTTATCTTTTATTTTCTTCTACTTATTTATATTGTTCATATTGTGCAAGTTTTGAATTCGCAAAAAGTCGAATCTAAGTTTTTATAAACAAACACAAATATTAAATTAAAAAGCGGTAAACTATTCAACCTCCCCTTCTAGTTTTCCACACATCATACCCATTGAAGGGCTGTTCCTACCAACTCCCACAACACTTCTACACCACAAGGACTGAAGATGCAAAGAAAGATAACACGTTGAGGGACTCAAACTGCCAAGTCCAAAAACATTTTACCCTGCTCACTACTCACCAAGATTTGAAAGGGGTACTATTCCCCTTTCTTCTAACCCTTTTCTATCCAACCAGGGCCACCCCACACATCTGGCAACCTCTCTCTTCTCTCATTTGTCAATCATGATCCAACGTATATGGTTAAAACCCTTGGTGACCACTCCAATCCAAGGATCCAAATTGGAGAGGCTAGAAGCTTCTCAGCTAAGAGACAAGATGAAGGCAACTAGGGTTTTGAAGGTCTATAAAAGGAAGAAGGATTGAAGACCAGGGGAGTGAGTTAGTTTTTTTAGTCGTAGCTTATAATTTAATTAAAATGTAATTTATTCTTTTTAAAGCATTGTATTTACTTTAAGTTATTAATGAAAAGTTTGATTCACGTTTAATTCTGAGTTTAAATTATTGCAAAGTTGTTTAGTTATTCGTTGTAAAACTGTTTTCTTTATAATCTTAAAAGCTACAAGCTTATACTCATAAGCAGTTTAATAGCTTATGAGACCAAGCTCCATCACAAACACATCACTTAAATAGTTACTCAAAAGAAGAAAGAGATTGGTTCTTGGTTTATGATATTTGGTGAAGGGTATATTGTTTAAGGGTGTGAAGTAGTTGTTGTAAAAGGGTGTTTTGATTTAAGCTTATTGGGTAAAAAGCTATCGTGGAAGGCTTATATAGGGTTTAGAGCTTATGGAAGCATTTAGGACTAGATTAGGTTAAAGGTTTTGGGTTTAATCTCAGTCACAAAAAACTTAGACTCATGTAACTTTGCCATTTTCAGTTTTATCTCATATAGCTTATTTGCTTATTATTGGCTTATTAGTGCTTATTTTTTGCTTATTATATCTTTTATGTTGTCATCTGTTATTAGAAGTTCCAGCATTATTTTAGTTATCTTGTTTTATAGCTCTTATATAATTCTGTCTTAATATAGCCTATATCTGAATTTCTTGTTTGATCATTGTTTCTGCTTATTTCTTTGTTTAAAGTTGCCCAATAAGTTCATATTAAGCTATATAAGATCTGGTATTAAGGGTTGGTTTATAAAAAATTAGTGTATCAAGTTAAAATTTGTTGTTTTCAGACTTAAAGGGGTGTTTGGGTCAAGACTGAAAATGGGTCAAATGGTGTTTTAATTGGGTTGGGTCTCTTAGCCATGTTTAATTAGATAAATTAAGTAGATTTAATCTGTTTTTAAGGATAGTAATAAGTAAAATTAGTTTTAAAGGTTTCATAGCAACCATTGTTAGAATCCGTGTTATCAGTGATTATTATTTCAGCTTATTTGATAAGAAATGGGTTCATCACATTTAGGTGTTGTTTTCAAGTTTGTTTTGAGTTTATAATGCAGTAGAAAGGGTCTAGATAGTGTGTAAAATTGTCATTTGGTTTAAGTCTAAATCTGTCATAAGTTTTTCAAGATTTAGAAGTCAAAGTTCAGCAGCTTATTCAAATAAGCTCTCATAAGTTTTCAAGTCTGATTTTTGTTCTATAAGCTTATTGTAGTCCTATCTTGATCAGTTTATGCTTATCTTGTGTTTTTGTGTTCTTTTACTAGCTTAAAATTAGGCCTGCAATAAGCACTTTGTCTTTTAAGAAAACCAAAAATCAGCAGTTACTGAGTATGTGTAGCCTTTTCATTAGGATTTTTCATAGCCTATATTAATTTCAAACTTCCTTTCAATTGCTGATTTTAGTAGCTCATTGACCATTCTTTTCAGAGGTGTAGGTCTCAGACCCATAAGGATCCTTTAAGGGCTTAAAATTAAGCCCAAAAAGTGCCCCTTAGGTTGTTTGCTTAACAGTTTTGAGCTTATAGCTTATTTGCTTTTCATAGCTTTGTTGCTTATTTTCCTTGCTTATTTTGTTTACATTTGCTTATTAGGGATAGGTTCATATCTTTTTGTGCTTATTTTTGTTTGCCCTCAGCTTATTTAGCCTTAAAATGCTTAACAGTTTAGCAGTTAGCCTTAGTTTTAAAAAGTTAAGTCTGTTAGCTTATTTGCTTATTATAGTTTAGGTTTTTGCTTATTTTATATTTAGGAGTGCTTATTAGGTGTAGGGTAGTCTGTAGTTTGCTTATTTTCCCTTTCTCTTTTAGCTTATTAAGTTTAAATAGCCAACAGTTTAGTTTTAAGTTTTAAGTCATAAAAAAATCACAACTGTCATCTTTAAGCTCATTTTCTGAGCTTATTATAGCTTTTCAAAAATAATCTCAAGTTTTAAAGTTGTTAGTTTTCAGCTTATTTATAACTTTGTTTTTAAAGTTTTTCAAAAAGAAAAAAAAGGGAGTAGGGAAGTCAGGGGTGAGCAAGGCTCGAACCCCTGACCTCTACCCACTCAACCTTTATAGCACCTCACACACGCACACACAAACCAACTGCCCTAGGGTCTTTTTCGATTATCCTTTGCATTGTTTAAATTAAATAGTCTTTTTAGCCAGTTTTTTTATAAGCTGTTTTTAGCTTATTTAACAGCCTATTTGATAAGCTGTTTTCACCACTTCATTTTTCTTAAATTCTGCATACTTCAAACTACTTTCCATGATTTTTTTCAGATTTTCCCAAAATTGTTTAGTATTTTTAATGAATTTTTCTTTTTAAAACTGTTTTTAATTCTTAAAAAATTAAATAAAAGTCAAAAAAATATAATTCCTTTTTAGAAAATTTTATTTTATCATTTAGGACCTAGGAAAAATAAACTTGCATTCGTAGGGTTAAAAGTTCTCAATTAAGTTTTTTTAAAGCACGGGATTTGATCCCGTAAACGTTTTTTGCGTTTTTCTTTAATTGCTTTCGTTTTTAGTTATCATTTATCTGTTTTTGCATGTTATTAGTAGATTTAGAATCCCAAACCCCAATTTGTAATTATTCAAGCATAATTCCCAAACCGACACTCGATTTTTAAATTCGCGGCCTCGTTGGGATATAACGACCCGAGTCCGGTTTTAAACTTTGTAGGTAACGAAGCGAGAAACCGATACTTCCGGATATATATATTTTTATTTGTGAATTTAAACTTATTGCTTTTTGGATTTTAAAAGTGGTTTGTTTATTTTCACCTATATTATATATATATATATATATAGTATAAATTGCTACAATCAATTTTTGGCGCCGCTGCCGGGGAGGCCGTGAGACGATTATCGAGTTGAAGTTTGTTGTGCCTTGAAGACCCTTCCTTGTGAAGGTATTTTTTTTGTTATAAAAATATAAAAATACAAAAATATTTTATTTTCTCAATTTTTGTTAATATATTATCAAATAATCATAAATACTTTTCCTAAAGTATTTAAAAACAACAAAAGATTAAAACTTGCCTTTGTGTCACTTGTGAGGTACGACTCACCTTTAAGAGATTTACAAACTATAAGAGGGGTATAAAGAGGGCTGTTCCGAGGAACTACGACCCGAAAGGAGAAGGATTTTAATAGCTTCGCGCTTTCCCGCTCCTCCGCTCCTTTGTGCGTTTTTCTTTTAGAGAGCTACCGTGAAACAAGTTGATTATTGGTTTAAGTTATTCAATCTCGTTTTGTCCGTTAATAAAATATGATGTTTAAAAAACACGAAAATCCAAAAATAATATCTTTTAACCTCTTTGTCATTTAATTCTTCTTCTTATCCCTCTATTTTTAATTCTTATGGCGTCATTCGACTATTTTTTAAATCCCCTTTACACGATTAAAGAATGCTCGTCTTGTGGAGCTTTGTACACTACAAACTATTGTTGTTCTAAAGGGGGTCTCGTAGACAAGATCGTTCATGATCCTAATAAAACACCCGACTCGTCTCAACGACCCCCTCAGAATTGTGCAAAGTGTGGGAACCCGGTTGATGGTCCGTATTGTCGAGGATGTGCTCTTTTACGAAAGAAATTTAAGGAAGATTTATTTACATATTGTGTTGAAAATGGAATTTTCCAAGACCTTCAAGATACTTCCGAGTCATCCAATGACAATACCAACGTTGTTAATGCTCCTCAAGAGCCATTCGTTGTCAAACATGACCCCGGTGAAAATTCCTCGCAAAGTCCTCCATATATTGACCACAATTGTTGTTACGAGTGTGGTGATTCGTTAGATGGAATCTTTTGTCAACGATGCACTTATAAGTCTTGTGGGAAAGGTGCTCATCATGGTTATAATTGTCCTCCGAAAGTTCTGATTATCTCTAATCCGGAACCATGCAACAATCAAACCATTGATGAGATCCCACAAACTTTTCCAAGTTTTGATCCGACATGCTATTTTGGAGATGGAAATTCATTCAGTTATGATTCCACTCCTAATTTTGTCAATGATTCTCTTAACGTTTTTAACCCACCTCCACAACCCCAATACGTGCCATACTCTTGTGAGTTATGTGGGAACGATGCCCATCATGGTTACGATTGTCCACCTCAAGTCCCGTTTGTCTACAATCAGGACCCGTGTTTCAATCAAAACTTTGATTATTTTCCACAAACTTCACCGAGTTTTCCATAACAATATCCTTGTTGTGAAGATTGTGGGGGTCCTCACGAGACTTTTCAATGTCAACCGATGAATTATTACGAACCTAATCCGTGTTATGATTCTAATTATTCCGGTTTTGACCAATTTGAACCCCCACAATTTCTCGTCATTCATCAACCAATTCGTGAGAAAACTTGTGCTGAATTGCTAGACAATAGGAATACGAGCGGCTAACATTAATACTCAACCCATGCAGTATTCCGTCGTTCATCAACCGCCTCAAGAAGAAACAAGTTTGGAATTTTTGCAAGATCAAAGAAACCTAATTAACTCTGTGCAAACTTTCTTAAGAAAGTTTAATCGATTTTCTTTTTATGAAACGCCAAAGGTTATATCACTAGCATGGGAGACAATTCTTTAAATTAAGCATGCTTTTGAAGACAAGCAATATCAACCGGAGGGTATTCTAGAGTTGTTTCGTAAACTTCATAATGATGTGCAAAATATTCATGAGGAGTTGGCTGAGTATATTAATACTCCGAATTGGAATCGTCCTACCGTCTACTATGATGATGATGACGAGGACTATACTATTGCAATCACACCCGTTTTATCAACCGAGGAACCCGATAACTCTCTAAGTATGGGGGATGAGCATCTCGACACTGTTCTGGCAACGGAATCGGACGAAGTAATAAAGTCTAGTGTTGAGATCCTTGTCCCAATCTTAAGTGAGTCTGAGGGTATTACCGACAAAATGTGTGATGTGCCTTTTTATGATAATTCTCCGCCTCTTGACATTTCAAAAGATCAATTTGAGGGTTTCTCCGATTCTAACGATGATTCTACTTCGATTAATGACGATTCTTTCTCTATTGACGACATCGATTATGTTGAGGCATCACCTCCTGATTTGAGCTGTCAGGGCTTAAGGGAGGGGGGGGGGCGGTGAAGGATTTTCACACGGAAGATAGAGAGATTGAGGACGATATTCTTCATGAAAAATTATCGAAAATCAATCTTCTCATTGCTAAGATCGAAGCAATTAATTCTAATCTACCTCCATCTTCTGATTTTGTGACCAAGTCTCTTGCCACATTTCCTAACTCTTTCTTGGAGGAGACTAACACCTTTGATAATTCTATACCCGAATCTGAAACTTTCTGCTTTGATTTGGAAGAGAATAGTAGTGGCAGTACCACTACTCGTTCTGATTATTCTCTTCCGGATTATGAATCTTTCTATTTTGATGACGATCATATTGAAGAGAAGAGTAGTGACAGTACCACTACTCATTCTGATATTTCTGTTTCTAAATATGATTCGTTTGTCTTTGATCTTTTGAATGATCCATTTCCTCATACCGATAGGAGTGACTTTTATCATGAGGAGTTCACCGATGAACTTGCTCACATCATATCTCCACGAAGTATGATTGCTTCTATTTTAAGAGTGAGCCCGATCCAGGTGAGTTAACTAGTATTGTTGACTCCGGGATTCGTGAGAACGTTCTTTCTACGACAAATGTAAATTTACCATTCGAGGATGACCAATCTCCTCTCTTGGCATATGTTGTATGGATCTTTCTTCATTTTCTCATGTATCTCGGAACTCCACCATATCTTCTCTCTTGCGGGAATGAAGATACCATTTTTGACCCGGATCTCCGTTTATCATTTCTTCCTTGCGCGTTTATTATCGGAGTGGAACTTTTATGGAAATTCAATGTTTTTATCCAAACACTTGAATGAAAGTCCGGTGGAGACTTTATCTTCCACTTACTCCCCTATGGAATAATTAAAATTCGGGGTCGAGTCGAGCTTGTGACTCGGTTAACAAAAACAAGGCGCTTCATGGGTGGCAACCCATGCTTATCCTAGTAGTAGTAATGAATAAGTGTTTTGTGTTGTGAGGAGGCTCGCCTCTTCCTTTCTCGTGTTTCATTTTTTTGTGTATGTCCAGGATTGCCTGGATTTTTGAAGCCTCTCGTGTTCGCGGTTTTGTCCTTCGATCACTCGAGCTTATTCCTCAATTCATTGGGAAATCCAAATATCCTAATCTAATCGACTAACGTTTATCTTTAGCATAATTCATAAACGTCTTTAGTATGACGTAGGTACCCCTTAAAACATTGAGGACAATGTTTTGTTCTAGTATGGGGGGATCTATCGATTTGATTGTGCTTGCAGTCGTTGTTTTCACGTAATCCTGTTTTTACCACCAAAATTTCAAAAAAATGAAAAAAATTCAAAATTTTCAAAAATAAAATAAGTGTTTTGTCACAATTTTGACTTTCCTGCTGGGTAGAATAAGAATAAATTTTGACTCGATCGAGCGTGTTGAGCTCTAGCTTGTTCCTTAACTTTTAGACTAAGCATTCGCGGAAATTCACGAAGGACGAAAAATGATAGAGTTAATTATGAGTTGGATGCTAAATAAGGATTATTTGGAAATCTTAAGAGCTCATGTGTGTAATTTGTGGCTTTTTCCCCCATAAGCTCCTAACCGGACTAATAATACGTGCTATTTTTGGAAATTAAACTTAAATCAACAATTTTTAAGATGTAGTCGATAGCAATAATTTTAGTCTTAGTTCAAATTTATACTTAAATTTTCCAAAAAGAAGTCTTCTCTATATATCGTGAAATAAAGTGTAAAATAAAAATGAAATGAAAAATGAAAAAAATGATGAAAAATGAAAAAAGAATGATGAGTAATAATTATAAACTGTGGGCTGATAAAAGTTTGATGCATCTTGCCGGCTCACAACCGATGTTGCAGCCTTCTAAAAAAGGCCCATAGTGAGAATAATAATCCGAGACCGATAAAAGTTTGCTGCATCTTGCCGGCTCACAACCGATGTTGCAGCCTTCTAAAAGGTCGAGGGTTACAATTGCATCATGGTTATGTTTAATGTTAAGTGTGAATTAATAAATGTAAGGAAAATCTCTTTTTGTTAAATTTAAATATGCTTTTGAACTTAGACTATTTCATTTTAAGTTGTGCTTTTTCTAAATAAGCTATGTGTAAACGGGAAACCTAAGAGTTTTTGAAACCAAAGGTCTGTGAGTCCCGATACTAGTCTCTGTGGGGTGTCAAAGGCCTGGTCACTTAGCCGCAAGGTTGGGATGTGTCGAGACGAAAGTAGCTACATGGGATAATCTCGTCTTCAAACTCATTATTCTTGGGTGGAATGTGAAGCATAGAAATTGCCAAACGTTGTCCATGGTTGAAATTCTGAAATGGACATTCTACCTTATCTATAATAATTGTCGGAGTGAAAGTTCACAATTGCAAATTGATATTTAGTGCTTAGCATCCTTACTCATATTTAACGGTGATTTCGTTTTAAGCTTGGTTTGGGACGAGTGAAAAGTCGGGGACGATGAATTTATCCTTCTTGGGCATTTTAGGATTGAAATGCGTCTTGTTCTATGATCCCTAACGGTTATGAAAATAACGAAAGTCAAATAAGTTAGTTGCTTAAATTTTTTTTTGAGAAAAATACAAAAATATGTAGGAATAAGTGTATATCTTTAAGAATGGTAAAAACGGGACTTTTCAAAGCTATTGATTCTTTAATTCCCCTCGATGAACACTTAGCTACTTTTCGAGGTAATTAGTCGAGGGGGATCGAGATTCTTAGTTTTCTTAAGTGTTTATTTATAGCATTGCGTGTGGACACGGCAATATCTTAGTATGGGGAGATTTTGGTATGTGTTTAGATACTCATACCTTTGACCACTAAAAACGGACTTAAATGACCAAAAATGTACCAAAAATGTACCAAAAAACATTGTATTTGTATGTTTTGCTTTTGTATTGTGCAGGAAACGGATATCCAAGAAAAGGACAAAATCGAAGCCAAAACGACAAAACCGAGCACGAGAACGGAAAGAGCGTGAAAGAAAAGTCAAATCAAAGCCAAAGTCAAAGTCAACAAAAAAGTCAAAAAGTCAAAGTCAACCCCAGGAAGTGGCATTGGAAAAAGCATCAAAAACCGAACCCAAAAACCTAAATTGTCAAAAGTGGGCCCACCCGTACCCACCTAGTAGGCCCGGGTCAGCCAACTTATATGTTACAAACATTATAAACTCCAAAAAGCCCAAGTCTTCTTTTTATATCATACTGGCCCAACAAATGCCCAAACCCCTTATAACAAGCCTGTTACCCGTTACCCTTTTTAAGTTTAACACCATTAGTCCTTTAAGGACTAACGGTGCAAACATTTATATAACTTCAAGGGCCAAAGATGCATCATTCAAGGACTAGGTCTGCAACACAACCATACCACCTTAGGGATCAAACTTGCCCTTTTCCTTATCTTTTAAAGAAGGCGCGAACATTGTTTATCTCTCACACACAGAGTGTGTGTCCTTTCCTCACACCAGACAAAACACTATTCTCCTTTCTTCTCCCCTACGTCGACCAACCCCTATACACACCTTATCCCACCACATGACACCTTGGGAATCCCTTGCAAGCTCATTCGGCAAAGAATAAAGACAAAAATGAAGGGCTAAGATCAAGTGACTTGGGCACTACTCATTTTGGATGGCCATTTGGATGGCCAAGATTGCTTTTTGAGCCTACTCACACAACAAGACACACCGAGTAGCTCTTACAAGAACAGCACAAGGAGGTGGGGGGGGGGTGGGGGGGGGGGGGAACCCTAGAAATAAAAACCCCCCTCTCATTTGCCTTAGTATTAATTAAAGGTCATTTGTAAGCCCTTGGACACTTAGTTTTTAGTTTTTTTTTCAGCTTATATTAGTTTTAAATTAGCTTATTGTAATTTCTTTTTAACTTTGTACTCAGATTTGAATTTCAGTTTTAGCTTAAAATTTGTTGTTCTTAAATTTGTGTTTTAAAGTATTCAAAAGCCTTTCATAAGCTGTTTTAAGCTCTTATAAAAACATATAAGCAACCTGTTTTAATTTAACTATAAAGAACTTAAGAAAATTCACAAAAAAATCCACCATCAAAATACCACAGCTTTTTGGATGATAATTCAAACTTGGATAGGCTTATGGACACTACTAGCTTATCTTTGATAAGCTAGAGCTTGTAGATAAGTTCTTTTGAGCTCATTTGCCCTGTTTAAGCAAGGGCTTTGTAAGTTTTCATTTTTCCATTTTTAGCTTATTTACTATTCAACTGCTTATTTATGCTTATTGCTTGCTTATATTTGCTTATTTATGCTTGTTTATGTAATTTGATGCTTATGCATGCCTGCTTTTAGTTTGCAAATCATTTGTTTAAGTTTTCTTAAATTCTGTCTTAACATAGCTTATTAAGTTGCATAATCTGTTTCAGCTTATTGGAATGCTTATTAGGTGATGAAATTTGTTCAATATTGATGATATAGCTTATATAATATATGGTCTTGTGAATTTTTGGTCTAAATCAGCCTTAATCAAGTTTTTAATTGAAAACTTTTACTTAAAGGGGTGTTTGGCATAAGAATGAAAATGGGTCAAAATGGTTTAAAAACCTTTTGGGTCACTTGGCCAATTTTGTCAAGCAATTCTTAAGTCTTATTAAGCTGTTTTTAGAAGTTTTTAAGTTTAAAGGATAGTTTTTAAGGTTTTTCTATAAATTACTCCAACCTGTGATCTTAAACCAGTTTTAATAGCTTATTTGATTAAGCTTTTCAAAAACAGACTTTAAGCATAGTTTTAGTGTTGTTTTTAGTAGTTAAATGCTATATGCAAGTATTGTTTAAATGCCATTTAGTCTAGTTAAGTTTTGACAAAAATCTGTCATTTTTGCTAAGTGTTGAAAAAAGGAGAAAATGCTTTTTCAATTGCTTGTTGTGGCTTATGCTTTATTTCAAAATGCTTTTTGATTGATGATATGAGTTCTTTGAGGTTTAGTTTTGATCTGTTTGTTGGTCTCATATTCATAAGGATCTGTTTAAGTGCTTATTTTTAAGCTCAAAAGTGGTGTTTTGTGAAGATTGCAAAAAAATTTCTAAGTGTTGAATCTTTGCTTATTTGAGCCTCTCAGCTTATTGCATTTGCTCAATTTAGGTTTAGTATGGCTTATTAGCTTAGTTTAAGTCCCATTTAGCTTATTTCCTTTTAGTTAGAGCTTACTTGAGCTTATTTGCCTTTAGTTTAATTTTTTTTAAGTTTTATAGTTTTTCAAGTATTCTGTCATTCTAGCTTATCTTAGTTGCTTATTTTTGTTCAAAAGTGCTTATTAGGTGTAGTTAATTACATGTCTTAGCTTATTTTGAGTTTTCTTTGCTTATTAGTGCTTAAAATAGCTTAACAGTTTAGTGTTTTAAGGCTTAGTGTAAAAAAGCTTATTCTGTCCCTTTTAGTGCTTATTTTTGTGCTTATTTTTGGTTTATAAAAAAAGTGGTTTTGTAAAAGTTGCTTATTTTTAAGTCCTTTAAAAAGTTGTAAAAATGGCTTTTAAAAAACATTGGGGAAGTTGGGAAGTCAGGGGTGAGCAGGGCTCGAACCCCTGACCTCAACCAACCTCTACCCAACGTTTTAACACAACACTCACTACCACTAGCGCCCTTGGGTCTTTTCCGTTAGCCTTTGCATTATCTATATATTTATACACGTTTTGAGCTCTTTTTCTTATAAGCTATTCGCAACTTATTTTGGCTTTTTCTTAGCTTATTCGATAAGCTGGCATAACCAGCTTATTTTTCCTAAGAACTTTACAACATTTAGGACTTTCTTGCATTTTTTTTAGATTTTTCCAACTTAATTTGTTATTTTTCTTTATTTTTCGAAGTTTAAAAAATTTAGAAAATAATTTAAAAATAGTTTAATTAATCAGAAAAATACAAAAAAATAGCTTTTAGATTTAGAATAAATAGTTTTAGGTTTACAAAGTTAAAAATCATTTTTATCATTTTTATATTTTAAATTTCATTTTTAGCTTTTTAATTTAAATTAAGAAATTAGTTTTTAATTATAAAAAGTAGTGAAAAATATTTTTCTGAGTTTTTATCACATTTTAGACTTTTCTAAAGTCTAAAATCATTTTTTGGAATTTTTAGGTATTGATTTGTTATTTTCTAGTATTTTAAATTGATTAAATAGGTTTTTAATTCATAAAAAATTATAAAAAAGTCAAAAAAATATAAATCTTTTTTAGAAAATTTTCTTTTGTCATTTTAGAGGTTTAGAAACCAAATTTGAATTTTTAGGGTTAATATTTGCCTTAGCTAGTTTTTAGGACGCGTTTTAGGATTCCCGGTTTGCATTTTTAGTTTAACTTTGAGTGCCTTAATTATTTTTAGTTTAAATTGCCTTAATTTTCCCGTAGTTTTAGAAAACCAATCAAAATCTTGCTCCATTCAAGCATCGATTATCAAAACGACTCTCGACTTTCAATTGCATTCCTCGTTGGGGATAACGACCCGGGAATCATACTTCCCGGTTTCTACATTGAGGTTTTTGATATATTTATATTTATTATTTATATATATATTTAAAAGGGTTAATCGAAATCTATAATCCGTCAAAAATCTTATAACGACTACATATCGCTTATTGGGCTTTAAGGCCCAATAAAGGTTAATTAAGATATTTATAAGTCCAAAATACGATCCAAGTCCAAAATCAAGATCCATTT
>BQNB010056441.1:0-38669 GCA_026074375.1 Tanacetum coccineum | reverse complement strand
AAAAGTGTTGCACCAACGTGAAAAAGTGTTGCACATCAACATGAAAAGTGTTGTTATTGAATCTAAGAGTGTTGCACTTGTGTGTACAAGTGTTGCACTTGAGTGTAAAAACTGTTGCATTTTATTTAAAAAGTGTTGCATATTAAAGTATCTCAATTGCTAGAGATGGGCAACACTTTCAACAAGTGTTGCATAATCCAATATAAGTGTTGCATATACCTAAGGCAATGTTACATAACGTAGCACTTGACAAAGTGTCACATTATGCGTAATGCAACATTTTAAAGGCATAATACAACACTTTATTGGTGTTGCCTTACCTTCATTTTGTTGTAGTGAAGGTTCTCAACACTAGGAATAGTGTCAAGATGCTCGTCCCCCATACTTAGAGAGTTATCGGGCTCCACGGTCGGTAAGTCTGGTGTGATTTCTTTAGGCTTTCTATATATAACAGTTTACTCATCATCATCATCATTATAGAAGGTCGGACGATTCCAACTTGGACTATTAATAAATTCAGATAGTTCCTTATTAATATTTCGCACATCTTCAAGGAGTTTACTCATCAATTCTTGAATATATTCTTGTTGATATTGCTTGTCTGTCAAAGCATGCTTAATTTCACCAAATCTCTCCTAAGAGATCAATAAAACCTTTGGTGTTACTCCAAAAGGTATACGACTAAACTTCCTTAAGAAGGTGTAAATGGCTTTCATTAAGTCTTCTCTAGCTTTCAACACTTCTTCACTCGTTTCTTGAGGAGAATGATGAATGACGGGATACTACAGGGGTTGAAATTGGTCAAAACCGGAAGAATTAGAATTAGATAAATTTTGGTTCATCGGTTGACACTGAAAAGTCGTATGAGAACCCTCGCAGTTCTTACAACAAAGATATTGTTGTGGAAAACTTGGTGAAGTTTGTGGAAAATTATTATCGAAGTTTTGATCGAAGCACGGGTTCCGATTGTAAACAAACGGAACTTGAGGTAAACAATCGTAACCAAAATGAGCACCGTTTCCACATAACTCACAAATATTCGTCTCGTACTGGGGTTGTGGAGGGTATTCGGAAAATTTTTGAGATTTATTAAAAGAATTTGGATTTGGATTATAATCGAATGAATTTCCATCTCTTGAAGCGCAAAATGAACAAAATCCTTTAATGCGCTAAAATGAGAGAGAATAATCCTCATATTAACTCAATCAACGTAAATATTATATTGTCAAGGGCCTTCAACCACAACATGTGAATGGTTTCCATACCATAAAGTGCATTTAAAACACAGTTCAGTTGAAGATTAACACCCTGCTGGAACATGTACATATCTAACAATAAAAGCCACACATGGTTGTCCAATCCCCCGTACACTCACATTGGTTTTATATGAGTCATAAAGAAAGAATTAACAATATAGAGGATAAGAGAAGAATTAAAGTTAAAATTTAAGAGGGGTAACGAAGAATATTTTTTGATTTTGAAAATAATTAACATAAGAAAAGGAAAAATAAAAGAATATTTTTGGTAAACCGAAAATTAAACGGCACGTTTTAGCTCTATAATAATTCGTTACAAGTGGAGGCTGTGCTAAGCGCGCGGGTGCTATTTAGTATATCCCTTCTCCTTTAGGTGATGTTGATCCAATCTCCGCTTAAACTTTCTTATAGCATGTATCGCATCTTCGGTGCAGCCGTAACGTAACAACTGATTAACAAATGGTTATTTTTAATAAAAGAAATAGCAGTTTGGTAAAATATCATACAACGCACGTAAAATAACTTAGACGCGCTCTCGCGCTTCTTCAAAATCACCAATCTTCGAACGAAACACGATAATCGTAACACACTTCCCCGGCAGCGGCGCCAAAAATTTGACACGCTCCGAACACACTATAGATTTAATAATATATAAGTATATAAGGAGAATATCAAATTATAGTATAGTAGAGTATTTTTCCGTCGGGTTTGAGAAACAAACTTTTAACCAAAGTTGTCTCAAAAACCTCCCGGGTCGTTTTCCCTCGACGAAGTGTGAATTGAAAATCGGTTAAGTCCTCGTGTCGCAGCTGTTTTGATAGTTTACAAGAGTTTTTGAATTGAGTTTTTCTAATCCTACTAAATATAAATGACAAGTATATAAATGTACGAAAACAAGTAAGCAAGAAATGACAATTAAACACGTAAGGATAAAACGTAAATGGAAATAAAAAAGCGATTATGTAAAATCTGAATTTACTAGATTTAAACTTAAATGATTTTTCTATTATTTCTACTTCTATTTGACTATTTTTAAAAAAAGGAATGTTAAAGAAATCCCTAATACTGGAGCATTATAGTTGAAAATTGAAAGTAAACGAGAAAGAGGATCAAATATCGTTCTTTCAAAACAAAGAAAATTTCACTCTCAATATTAACCATTCGGGAAATAAATTTCAACCTAAACTGAATATGATAAAAAGAAAAAAAATTAAAGAAATTATTTTTTTTGATTTTTTTTTTTTTTTTATGATTTTAAGCTTATTTTTTATCTCTCCTCCACGTCCTTCGTTCTAATCAGAGAGTGTAGAGTAGAGACTTTGAGTTAAAATCTAAGAAAATTGCACGCGTATATCTCTCGCTCGCTCAATAAAACAGAAGACTCGCGCACTCGCTCTCTAAAATTTAAAAAACTAAAAAGATAAAACCATACTCGCCACGGGAAAAAGCATATATAATGCACTCACAGTGCTTTTTATAACACTTCTCACTCAAATTGTGTTTTAAACATGAAGATGCAACCTTGAGACGTAAATCTCGCTCACCACCCCCCCTTCGGCCACGCAAGCGCCCCGGTTTGTGGTGTTTCTCGCGTAAAAGGTGGAGGGTTTAGAGGTTCCAGGGTTCGAGGGCCTTGCTCACCTGGTTTTCCCCTTTTTTAATTTTTTGTTGCAAAAACCTAAAAAACAAAGTTGTTGAAATGCAGAAAAACTATCAATTTTAATAAGAAACTATTTTTGGGAAATCTTACTAGTAAGTTAGAAATCAGCTGAAAAAGTAACAGATTTACAAAACTTCTTTTTGATATTTTATGAAAACTTAAGCACTTATGAAGATTAAAATAAGCTATGACCTAGCAAAATAAGCTACTTCTAAACTAACCCTAACCTAATGAGCTAATATGAAAAGAATTAAGCAAATAACACAAGCAAGAATGAGCTCAAATAAGCATAGCAGTACTAACTTAGAGTTAGTACTGCTAGCTTTAATTTTTAATGCTGCTCTTACTAAATGACTTAATAAGCCAAGGAAAATAAGATAAGCAGCTTAAAAGCTACTCGCTAATCATTGAACAGAGAGATTAAACTAATCTTACATGGGAATTGAGCATAAAGATACATCGACGTCTGCTCTGCACGGCTCGCGCTCACACTCACCTCATTATGCCACCCCTCTTTAGGAACAGCCTGCCATACACCAAAAGGACCTTCAGGGCATATAAAGCTTAATTTCAAGATAAGCTAATGCGATCTTATGCGCACGCTCTCTCGCGCTCGCTATCCTACTACAACAAAGAATACATCCAAAAAGCTACTTAAACAACTTTAACAATAGTTCTTGAAACTAAAATGCTTACGGAACATACTAATGAAAAAGCTGAAAATTCATTTTACTATACGTTTGGCTATTGAATAAAACAGACACCCAAGGCAAAATTACAGATCTAAACAGGTACTTCCAGAAATACGCTTTTAAACTAAAATAAACCTACTAATTTATCAAGAATGGCCTAAAATCTATTTATGCTACAAAAATCAAAACCTAAAAACTATTTTTACCCTCTGAAAATTAAGCTTTAAAAATGGCATTTGTCTATTTTTGTTGCTGATGCAATTCGCAAACAATAAACACCAAAACTTAAAAATCTTATAACTGTGCATGTGCTACAGGAATTAAATAATTTTAATATTTAAACCGTCTCTACTCTCGCTCAGCAACGCGCGCTCTAGAAGAATTAGACCTAGGACAGATATGAACTAAAATGCTCACGCGTCGATTGTGCTTAATGATAAACAGGACTTAACCACTATTAACAAATTTTATGAAAAACTGAATTAAACCTATAAGTACCTTAAATCCCTTCTTATAAATCTTAATGTGGGGTTTAAATATCATATGCTTGGCAAGGATACACAGCTCCACCACTAGAGCTAAAGAGAAACAAGTCAAAAGGTAAATTGGGGTCATTATATAAGGTTAAGGTGGATCATTCTAACAATCTTTCACCGATAGTACCACACCAACAAGGCAGCTGAAGCACATACACGGCCGTAACGACGGAATAGACATGTGTGTTCGATCACATCCTTGTTCGAGTTTAACCAAGGGTTAGGATGAAGAACGATATAGGGTAGGGATCTTCTAACTTTCACCAATAGTAATAAACCAACAAGGCAGCTGAGACATGCATACATGGTCGTAACGACGGAATAGACATACACGCTCGTACACATCATCATTCGCGTAAAACCCATGGTTAATGATTAGGAAAAGGAAGTAAATTGTTGTTAAGAAAAAATCACAAAACAAATAGATTAAGCTTGAACAAATAAGGTAGTTGCTAGTAACGTTTTTCGACCATTCCATGATAAAGACCCTGTTATCCCAAAACTTAACCCATATCACAACAATAAGCCATACCAAGAAGCAATAAGCTAGAAAGGAGATAAAGGAAAATGGAAAATTAGAGAGAGAAAGTAGAGAGAGAAACAAGAGAGAAAGATTAGATTAAAGAGAAGTTTGGTGAGTTACAAATGAAATCAAATGCAACCAACACCCTCTCTATGTGTGGAGAGGGTTTTATTTATACCCCTAGCCAACATGTAGGCGTATGGGCTTTTACTAATGGGCTGGGCTTGGCTTATCTTGGGCTTTGATCCCGAAACATAGAAAATATTAGATTACGATCCAAGCCTATTTAACCCGACTAGCCTATTACTTAACAAGATTAATTACGACTAATAAGACTGGATAACATTCTTGTTCGACTTATATAAAACTAAGGCTAACAATCTCCCTTAATGTTGAGGTCTTCTTTGATCTTCCCAACGTTGACGTTCTTGATGGAGGTTATCTTGATTTGACTTTATCTTCCCCAATGTTGAAGATATGACGTTTGAGCTTTTGCCTTCTTAGTCTTGTCTTTGTCTTTTCTTGTTTGTAATGGCTTTGTTCATTCATGCTTAAGACAACCGATAACATTCTTTCGGTGTCGTATATGTGATCTTGATCTTGAGCCTATGTCTTTTGACTTTGAGTTCTTGAGATCTTTAATCTTGCATCATCTCCTTGACTTGAATCATCTTGATTTGACTTTGAAGATCTTTGAGGAAGTTTAGGATCAACAATCTTGATGCTAAGTGATTGACTTTTAGAGCTCGAGTATGAGTATGTGGTAATGAATCCGACTTCGTCGGTACATGGTTGCAACACCGACATTTGAATCTGCATTTAAAAGTTAGTGATAAACAACAGATATGGACAAAAGTGTCTTTGTCACTTCGTCGAATATGGTTACAATAACAATAGTTCCCCGTTAATCAGTATAAATACTGCCTGTGATCAGATAGAATTCTTATGATACTTCTTGATAGGGTTTCGCAGCTGTACTAGCCGTTCTCGTTACCGGAGCATCTCAAAGCAGACAACACGGTAAGACTGAATCAGATAGTTACTATCTTTCTGATTAAACCGTCAATTCATTTTACTGGAACAAGTTTGATTCACATAGAATCGTACCATCGTTTCTTTCCAGTTGACACAAGTTTGATTCATATAGAATCGCGCAAGTCACCTACCAAGAGCTTGTTTGATGTTGGCTCAAGCAGGATTTCCATCTTCACTGTGAATACTTAAGTATCACTCGGATGTTCTGGCAAGATCTCAAGGATAATGCGTAGGATTCTTTGTTACGACTTGTGAACTTTATGGTGTTCAACAAGTGTATTTTGACATTGTGTCCTAATGAGATTTATAATTTGATCTCTTCTGGGCTCTAGACTCGATTTGTGCACTTTGGTTTTTGTAATCGGAGGCTGGAGCAGACTGCCACCTATTCAATATCAACAATCTCGGAGTGAGATGTCAATAGATAACATGTGTATCTCCGTGACAAATGAGACAAGTTTCTTTTGAGAGAAACTCGAATGGCTGGGAAGGGTTGTGCATTGCATCACTGGGTCCATGACGGATTTCTTTAATATCAACAATCATCATTGTGATTTTGATGGATTATGTATTGACCCGGTTTCTGCCTAAGTTGTGTGGAAGGCTGCTTTGTTTTCACTCTTTATCCATACATTTCTTTTTAATTCTTCAACCCCTTCAATGATTACCAAGACATCATCACTAACACCTTGTTGTGATTGTTCCAGTGTTCGCTAAATCTTAGTCGGCATTTTTCCCTTATACTTATTCTTCTCCAATCATACCTAAGGACTGCTATTTCTAACTATGGATTGTCCTTGGGTAGATCCCTCCAGTTCTGGTTGGATCGTAGGACTTATACCTAACCTTAACCACTTTATGACTTCATCGACGTCGTGAGATTAATTGGTTGTTGGGTATAAAGATCGAACCATAAAAACCACTTTTTGACATTTTGAAATACTCCCCCTACACATGTGCACCGAGATTCGAAATTATTTTACACATGAAAGAAAGAGTTGCACTTAGAGTCTTAAAGATCACATTCTTCTATATCACATTTTAATCACATTTTCTCCCCTTATTTAAAATAATAGATCCCTTAGTATTTGAAATACCAATTGATTAAAATTTTGTCATGAAAAATTTCATGGGGAGAAAAATTATACCACGATATTGCATGAATTTATTTTTTAGATTGCTCCCCTTCAACAGTATATGTGGGATACCAAGATTTATTAAAACTTGACATTGGAATGAAAAAATGATATGACACCACACAACGTTGAAGACGGAGTGAGATGCCTTAGTGAACAATGTATATAATTAATTGACATTATAATTTCCACATTTTAATTTCACAAAATATGTTTGGATACATAAAATTGACATTTATGCTATGTACCCAAAACTGTTGATAGAAATATAATGCCTAAAAACATTATTAATATCTTTCACATCTTTACGTTTTGATAATCACAAAATATAAAAATGTTCAACGTAAAATTAAACATAAACAAGTAATTAGGAGTAAATTCTCATTTCAACATTTACATCACTTAAAGGTATGAATAAATAAATGCTTAATGCATTTTATGATCAAAGGAAATTTTTATTCAACCTCAAACTTTTATAAAATATTGTAAACATTTTTATAAACATCACAAAACATTTTCTACATTTAAAAGAAATGTTTTATTCAAAATAAACATTTTGAATTTTAAATTTTCGAACCTAAAACGGCTAGAAAATGTCCAGTAAACACCTCCCCTGAATAGGACAAAAAGGGGAGCGTCTGAAAATGGGTGGCCCCCTTAAATGCATGGGCGGCCCCCTTAATTATAAAGGGGCCGACACCTTATTTAAGGGGACCGGCCATAGACCCCGCTCCTTCAGCTTGTCCTATAAATACTGGACTATTCCCCAACATTTTTCTTACCTTTTGCACTCATTCTTTCTGTTCTAAAACAGCCCACACATCTCTCTAAATCATTTGATCATTTAATCATAAAGCTTTGTTTCCAAGTGATCCAAGCTTAATCCCTCAAGTGCAAGAGAAGAATACTTCCATCATCAAGTGAAGAAGTATTACACTTTTGTATGCATAGCAATTTTGTTGCATCCATATCACATATTTGTAAATCAATTGTATATCTTGTAAGTTGTGTGTAGTAGCTAGATCTTTACGATCTTTGTAAGTATAGTTAGATCGTGGTGATCTTAACAAGTAGTGTTAGATAGTTGTGATATAAGTAGTGTGGTGAAGTGAAGTGTTGAAGTTGTGAAGAAGTTGTGAAGTTGTGAAGAAGGTGTGGAGTTGTGAAGAAGTTGTGAAGTTGTGAAGTCGTGAAGTTGTGTTGTGTTAGATTGGTTCTAGCTAAGATTAGAACTCGACATTTAGCTTTGTGTCGTAAATCGGTGTAAGCAACGTTGTGTACGGTTTTCTCCGCCTTAAGAGAGCTTGTTGACTAGTGAAGTAACTCTCGAGTTGGGTACTCGAGGAGTGGAGTAGGGCGAAGAGGTGCTTCTCGGGGAGTGGAGTAGGCCGAAGAGGAGCTTCGTAACCGAACCACTATAAATCCTTGTGTTGTGGTTTGATCTTTCCAACTCTTATCTTATTTACATTGTTCATATTGTGCAAGTTTTGAATTCACAAAAAGTCGAATCTAAGTTTTTATAAACAAACATAAATATTATATCAAAAAGAGGTAATTATTCAATCCCCCACCCCCTTTCTTGTTTTACATAGAAAGGATGATGTGTACCTTAGATTAAAGAACAATTGTATCCCCTGGAGGTTTAACTTGTTTATATGCAAAATGCAACAGCAGTGAGTCTAATTATGGCACAGGAGATTTGGTCATGTGAATTTTAAAATATATACATATCTTGTTAAAGGTCACCTAGTTTAGATGGTTTACTGCAAAAGTTTTTTGGTATGACCTTCACTTGTGTTGCCTTCAAGAAGGTGTAAAGCAACATAAGTCCTCTGTAAGGCCAAGTTAGCCATTGGTCACAGAAAAGCTAGAATTACTTCTTATGGACTTATTTGGATCCTGACTTTGTAGAAAGTATTAACAAGAAAGGTACTTGTTTGGTTAGTGACTGGATGATTTCAGTAGATTTAGTTGGGTATTTTCTTAGCTACAAGGATGTAAACATCTAAAATACTTTGTAAATTTTATCATAGGCTTAGAAACTAATTGAATTCATAATGTTAGATCATTAGAGTGTGATATTGGGTACAGAGTTTAAGAACATGCTTTGCAATGATTATGTGTAAGAAAGGATACAAAAGGGAGTTTAGTTGTGGCTAGAACTTACAGCAGAATGGTGTTGCAGAAAGGAAAAACAGAACCCTAATTGAGGCAGCTAGAACTATGTTAGCAGACTCACTTTTACCTATCCCGTTTTGGGCAGAGGCAGTAAATACTACCTGCTATGTTATGAATGGGTATTAGTGACCAAACTCTAAAGTAAGTCACTTATGAAACTATTAATAGGAACTCACCTAGTATTAGTTTTATGAGAGCTTTTGGGGTGCATTTGACAATTTTAAACACCTTAGATTATTAGGCTAATTTGATTGGGAATATGATGATGTTATTTGCTTGGATACCTCTACCGCTAGTAAAGCTTTAGAGTTTATATAACAAAAGACCAAAAGGGTAGAAGAGAATCTGCACATTGATTTTCTTGAAGATTAACCAAATGTGGCAGGAACTGGTCCTAATTGGATGTTTGATCTTGATTTTCTCACTAATTTAATGAACTATATTTCTGTTAGTGTAGAAAATCAGGTTAATGTGGATGCAGGTACACAAGATTCTTATGTTGCAGGTTCATCAGGAAAAAATAAAGGACCTACTCAGGCTAATACTGCTTAATACAACTCTAGGACAATGATTCAGTAGAAGATGTTGCTCCAAACTGCACATGAAAAAACCTTCTGAAAGTTCTCCTAAAGATAATGATGTACAAGATTCAGAAGATGTTGCTGATAAGGAAGGACAACATCAGATGACAGAAGATGAACAAGTCTTGCATGATGAACTTGAGAAGATGATTGCTCAAGAAGTGGTTGCTAAAGCTCTGGATGATGCCACAAGACAAGCTTTTGAAGAAGAAAAGAGGAATATTGCATCTCAAAAGAGGGCAGCTCAAACTACCAGTATTAACAAACTTAGTACTGGTAGGTCATCTGTTAGTACTGCTACCACGCCATATGTTAGTGCTGCTAGTACTCCCACAGGTGCAAATGCTGGTGAATCATCATTTGTCTATCTTGGAGGAAAAATACCTATTGATGCATCTACTCTCCCTAATGCTGATTTACCCATTGATCCAAATATGCCTGATTTGGAAGATGATTCTGATGCATTTTCAATGATGGCATATTCAATGGAGCCTATGATGATGAGAATGTGGGTGCAGTGGCTGATTTTCAAACTATATGGGTAACATAATATTTTAGTAATATCCCCACACTCAGAATTCATAAGAATCATCCAAAAGCTCAAATTCTAGGAGATCCTAAGTCAGCAGTTCAAACAAGAGGAAAGATTCAAAAGGCTTCTTCAGCACAACAAGCATTGGTGAGCTACATCTCCAAACAGAATAGAACTAATCACAAAGATCATCAGAACTGTTTGTTAGCATGCTTTCTCTCCCAAGAAGAACCCAAGAATATATCACAAGCCTTACAAGATGAAATGGGTTGAAGCAATGCAAGAGGAATTGTTGCAGTTCAAATTACAGAAGGTTTGGATACTTGTTGATTTGCCATCTGGGAAAAAGGCAATTGGCACAAAGTGGGTCTTTAAGAATAAAAGGGATGAGAGAAGTATTGTTGTGAAAAACAAAGCCAGGCTTGTAGCACAAGGGTTTAGACAGGAGGAAGGAATAGATTATGATGAGGTTTTTTGCACCAGTTGCAAGGATAGAGGCAATTAGGTTATTTTTAGCCTTTGCATATACATGGGATTTACTGTCTACCAAATGGATGTTAAAAGTGCATTTCTCTATGGCACTATTGAAGAGGAGGTGTATGTCCATCAACCTCCAGGCTTTGTTGATCCTGCTCATCCAAACAAAGTCTATAAGGTGATTAAAGCTCTTTATGGTCTTCATCAAGCCCCTAGAGCTTGGTATGAGACATTGTATCTTTTTTTGATGGAATATTGGTTTTCAGGAGAGGTACAATAGAAAAACATTGTTTATCAAAAGAAAACAAAGAGTGTCATTATATTAGTCTAAGTGTATGTGGAATGACTTATTTTTGGTTTTACAAAGAAGTCTTGTGTACAGAGTTTTAAGATTGTTATGCCACACAAGATTCCAATGAGCTCATGGGTGACTTCACTTTCTTTTTAGGACTTCAAGTGAAGCGACAAATGAATGGAATCTTATTAGTAAGGTTAAGTATGTCAGCTGACATTCACTTTAGAAGTTTGATGTTTAGTCCATAGAACAGCCTAAATACCTCCTATTGGTCATATAAGCCATGTCAAGGATGAAGTTGGTGAAGATGTGATGTTACATGTCATACAGATCTATGATTGGAGTTCTTATGTATTTTGACTGCATCAAGGCAGACATCATGTTTGTTGGGTGTGCCTGTGCTAGATTTCATGTCACTCCAAAAGCCTCACATTCAAAATGCAGTATAAGGATTTTTGGTACTAATAACAATCAATCCAAATTAGGTTTTTTGGTATATAGGGATTCACCTTTTGAACTTAGAAGCTTTCTCAGATAGTGACTATGGAGGAGCCAGCCTTGACAGAAAATCAACAACAGGTGGCTGTTAATTTTTGGTAGAAAGATTGATATCTTGCAATGCAAGAAGCATACTTTGTGGCAAATTTCTACAACTGATGCAGAATATGTTCTTGCTGTAACTGTTGTGTGCAAGTACTATGGATCACAAAATCAGATGATGTTTATGTGTTTTAATTTCATGCACACAAAAATCCATATTGATATTGAGAGATATAAGTGTTATTAAGATTCCTGTTGCTCTTTCTGCTTAGATATCGAGATTGATTTCTTTTTATCAGAGATTGCTATGAGAAAAGATCTGATAGAGTTATCAAGATTAACACTAGATCTTAATGTTGCAGACCTTCTCACCAAAGGATTTGATGTCACAAGATTTAACTTTTTGGTGGTTAGCATTGGGATGTTAAATCTATAGCTATATTTGAGGGGAGGTTATATATATGTGCACTAGAGGAGGTTAAATATAATGATTACTTGTTAATTACTTTGACTTAGTTGTTAAATCTTGTGAGTTACAACTTTGTATTGCTAGTATAAAAATTAATACTGCTAGGTTTAGTTAGTACTGTTGTGTACATATCGATTGGTGTGACTACTAGAAGCTTTCTCTGAAGGGGTGGTATATGATTGTGTGTGTTCATTTCAGTGTTGGTTGTAACCACACACAAAAATGGTCTTCTGTTTAATGTCTAACAAAACATCAAAGAACTGACTAGTTCATAGTACGCGGCTTGGTAAGACTTTCACATCACGTTGATGTTGATAGTCTGTTCCAAAACTAATGGGATCAATGCAACATGTTTTTTGCAATGAAGCATTGGCTAGTCCAAAGCAAACGGCCTTGGTAAAGACTTCCCAAATCCTTTATGCTGGTAGTTTGCCAAAAACTATAAAACAGTCTAATGACCCACCTCTCTCAAGAGGTTACACACTTGGAAGTTAGGAAGACCAGTTTTTGAACTTAAGGAATTGATGGCAAAACTGTACCAACGTATCTGTTTTGTGAGAAAAAGAATAGAGAAGATTGGTGAGTTTAAAAAACAGAAAGAGAGTTGTGTGTGAAAAACAGAAATGAGTGTTTGGTGAGAAAAAGAATTGAGAGATATTTTGTGAGTTTAAAAACAGAAAGAGAGTATATGAGAGTCTACATTGGTGTCTGGAAGTATCTTGTTGGAATAAGGTTTGGAGTTAATACTGCTGGTAACCACACTTAGTACTGTCAGTGTTAAGTTAATACTGCCAGGCAAGTATTACTACTGCTGGATGAAGTTAGTACTGTTAGATTTACATTTGTACTGCTTGACCAATATTGTACTGAAGTGCCGTTAGTACTGTTTGAGTCCTAACAGATTTTCCTCAATCAAAGAGCCGTTGAGATATTTTCGCCACATCTATAGCTTATAGGGTTTGACTAATTGGAGACTTCTTGATTTATATCTAAGACTTCAAACGATTTCTTCAAGTAAGTACAAATCTTTTAAGTCGGTGAACACATTCCTCTTTTAAACCTCATCATAATTCAATTTACTTACCAGAACTTTACACTTTTTCATACGAACTATTCCACTCATTCATCATCTTTTCATTCATCAAATGGCACAGTTGGAATTTTGCGACAAGCATAATATGGTGCATATTTGGTTAAATCTGAAAGTAGTGAGGGTTTTGATGAAATCATAGATTTTTTAATTCAAGCCTCAATTACTATGCTCTTATGGAAAATCCCTTTCAATTTTGAGTCCCCTTATTGCACTAATTTTAGGAAACTGCTATTTTGTGCATACTGAGGAAGAGTCTTCAAGCTATTTCTGGATAACTATTGATGGACATGAAAGCTCTTAAATGAAGATTTCTTGAGAAGACATTTGAAGTTAGAAGATGCAGAAGGCATTTCTTCATTCTCTAATGAAGAAATATTTGAGCAATTAGCTCATATGGGGTATGTGACTAATTCTGAAAGCCTTACATTCTTTAAAGGTCATTTCTCACCAGTGGTAAGTTCTCTTTATCCACACATTCTTACATTGTCTGAGCTCAAGAAGTATGCATGGGATCATTTCTATAGGCAACATTGATACAGCTCTCAACTGTCTAGCTACAAAAGGAGGTTTAACTTTTCTAAATTTATCTTTGAAGGCTATGGTTAAGATTTGGATAAGCCCACACATATTCTTATTGTATCCAGGTTTATTGTACTCTTCTTAACAATCAGCAAAGGTTTCTATTACCTCATACTTGAAAACTATTCCCACTTTCGACCTCTTACAAGTAAACTGTTTAGTAATATGAGGAGAGCCTCTAAAGGGTATTCAGGGGTAGTGACACCATTGTTTGAGAGTATGTTGGTACAAGCACATGATGAAGAGCAACTGCTATCACCATCAAGGATCACATCTTTACCATCACTATCTCAATAACCCTTAACATTACTTCACCAAAAACTAATTCAACCACCATGAGGTGAGGAGACTGCTTTATGCCTATTGATTCACTCTCCAATGATGTTCACTCGCATGGAAGTGCTGAGGGTAGTGTGCAACAACATGTACCAAATTGAATGACCGGATTGATGGATTGGAGAAGGACTTGCAGCAGACAAAGAAGACTTATAGTACTGCTCTCACCAAGTTAGTACTTAGAGTAAAGAAACTGGAGTACAAGCTGAAGTCTGGCAAGGCAAGGAGAAAGGCAAAGATTGTTCTTTCTGATGATGAAGAGATTGCAGAGGATTCTTCCAAACAGGGGAGGAAGATTTCTCAAATTGATGAAGATCCAACAATTTCTCTAGTACAAGATGAAGGTATTTCTTGGATTCCACAAGAAGAGGAAGTTCATGAGAAGCCCAGTGATGAAACTGAAGTACTTGTACAAGAAGAGACTCCCACTGAAATTATTAAAGAACAGGGAAGTGGTGAGAAAGGTGTGATGGAGATTAGTACTGCTAACATACAAGTTAGTACTGCTAGTCCTCCAAAGGTTAGTACTGCTGTACCTCATGTGTATACAAGAAGAAGTGCCAAGGATAAAGGAAAGGCCAAAATGGAAGAACTGCTATACCAAGAAGGTTAAGAAGAGTAACAAGTGCAGTTGAGTATGGATGAGGAGTTAGCTAGGAAGATGGGGGAAGAAGAAAGAATCTGATTTAATGCAGATATGAAGCAAGAGCTTTAAAAGAAGAAGAAGAAGAAGATGAAGAAAGACTAAAATCTGGAAGTAGGCCTAGGAATTGAAAATGACAACTTGATTAAAAGGACTAGAGGGTTACAACTCAACTACTCATTCTCAGTGAAATTGACTGGAATGATCCAAGTGTACTAAGATATCATGCTTTGAAGAATAAACCTATGTCAATAGCTAAAGCAAGAAGGAATATGATAACATACTTGAAGAATCAAGGAAGTTACAAGGAGAGCTACTTCAAGAGAATGAGCTATAATGGCATCAGATCAATTTTTGAAAGGGTATGGGATCATGTCAATACTTTTATTCCTATAGGGTCTGAAGTTGAAAAGATTCTTCTAAACCAAGTGAAAGAGAAACTTCAAAAACAGTAGAAGAAGAGAAGGTTGAAGAAGAAGATGTGAATCCTGAGCCAGTGTTGATTGAAAAGAAAGCTGTTGGAATTAGAAGTAAAAACACTTGCAGAAGAAGCGCAAGTGGACCAAGAATGTCAAGACAGCTTAAAAGAGACTGAAGAGAGAAAGAAACAACTAATTTTGAGGAAGAAAAAAGATGATATAAGAATGTGGGTTGACGGTAATTTGTAGATCTGAAATTCTTGCATACTAAGTTTCCTATAGTTGACTGGGAATCTCAAAGTTTAGGAAATATGCATGTTTACAAGATCATAAGAGCAGATGGAAATACTAGTTATCATAAAACCTTTGAGAGTATGCTAAAGTTTTGATAGACATGACTTAGAGGTTTTACACAGGTTGGTAATGGAAAGATTTAAAGATAACACTCCAGAAGGATACAAATTGATGTTATAGGGTGATCTAAAGATACTAGTAGATCCTGGTGAAGATAATGGCATCTGGAAAGGATCAAAACCATGGAAATTAATCAGTTGGAAGCTGTATGAAATTATGGAGTGGCACACATGATGGTGATGGTACTTTGATGACTATTCATATGTTTGTAGAGAAAAAAAATCCACTCACCAAAGAAACACTTTAGAAGATGCTTAACTGGAAATTAGAAGCTAAAGCAGAAAGTTCTATGGCATTTGAGTTGCTAAAGTTTATCAAGACTCTGATTGAAGAACAATAAAAGTGTGTTTGAAAGAATCCTCAGCAAAAGAAGAATTGAAGATCTAATCCAGAAGAAACTTGAGATTTGAGAGTAAATCACAAGTTTAGGGGAGGATTGTTAGGATTATAAAGCTTCTACAAGTTAATACTGTTGGCTTAAGATTAATACTGCTAGTGAAGACTTAATACTGTTAATAAAGATTGAAGAAATAAGTCTAAGTCTTTAGTACATCTAGCTTTGTAGTTAGTACTGCCAGTACAATATTTAGTACTGCCAGTAATAGTTAGTATTGTAGTTAGTATTAGTACTGCTTGTTATATTGTATTAGTATTGCTTATGAGATATGCATGAGATAAATTAGGAATAGATATGCATTATCTCTTAACGCGTTTTGTAAAGCCCATTAGGGTTTCCTTAGTCTATAAAAGGAACCTTGGGCATAGTTAGTAGATATAGTTCAACACAGATCAATAGAGATCGATTAGCAATCATAGTTTTTGTAATCTGTAACCGAGGCAGATTCAAGTTATAATATAAAGTTCTTTTGTGATTCTTATTATTGTTCTTCTTAGCATTATTGATTAGTTTCCGCATAATCAATAGTGTTCAAATCAGTGTTTCATTATTGTTGTTTTAGAATTATCTAAAGGAACAAACCCTTTACAAGCTAAAGGTTAAGATCCATTTAGTAAGGGATCCAACATTATTGGTTCCATTGATTTAGTCTTATTGAATGATAGACTTAGCTAAATTACGACTCACTCAGTTAGCATTCAACATTGCACTTCTTCTATGCCTTTTACAGAATGGATATAAGATGTACAAATACAAAAACCTATGAATCTTGGTACTGATTCTCCTAAGTCCATAAGAATGTCAGTACAAGCCTCTTGAACCGCGATGTAGTTGCACGTTCCCAGATTTAAGACTTTCGGCTCCAAACATTTAAGTTACATGGATTTAATATTTTTCTACAACCACAAGATCAACACGCCAGATTGTGCCAAACTATTTTTATCTTGAGGGCAATGTACGTGTTAGGGCAACATCACTAAGATCTCTTTTGTTTTAATGATGACAAAAAACTACAAAACGATTAAGATAAGAAACTGCCAAAGTTTGTAGACTTGGAGAGGAAACACTAAAACACCGTCCTCCCGTTTTTGAACAAAACGCCAAACTCAACTTTTATCAAGTGCCTTCTAGCATGGGCAAAACTACTTTTCTAAACCTAGTAATGACATCATACTTTCCCAACATACTCATCAAATGAAAAGTATTCATTTGCCTTAATTCCGGATTTATGTTGTCTTAATCAGTAACGTGTGTTCACTTCCTAAGTGGTCAAACAAATTCAATTGTTACTTTACTGTAATGCATCCTTTCCCTTTATGGGGATGTGCTCTTACTTGATATGCAGAAGCTCTTAGATTTTTTGCATCATGAAAATTAGTGATCATGTCCATTATTGATTATTCATGGATTAAGTCTTAATGACTATTTGAGTTTGTGTTATTTAGAAGTTGATAATACTTTGAAATTTTTATCACTTCCCAACATTAAATGTTTTACAAACTCCCACATCTCTTACACACCATTTCCCACTAAACATTCTCTTAATCATTTGACAATCCTTATTCCCAACATGGATTATACACACTTACCTACACATTATAATATTCCTAATCATTCTTCAATTTCCATTAATTTTGGTATATTATTGCCTTTTTCTTTCTTTTCTTAAGGGTTATGATGCAAAACCCCCATATAATCACTCCTTTGATTATCTTCTTCCTCACAACCATCACACTAGCCTTAAACCTTAAGCCTTCACCACATACAACATTCCCAAGCTTATACCCACATTTGACAACTCGCGTTCCCTTACACAATGTACTCTCTTGTACTTGTTGTCTCCCACATTCTAAACAAAGGGGGGGGGGATCCATATATGTCTTTTCACTACATCCTTCCAACTCACTCACTCACTCACTCATATACCCTTACATTTGAAATGTCTTTAGAGTCGCAGAGTTCACTAGGAGTATTTAGAGTCACAAAGTTTACTAGGAGTGTTTTCTTATATTTGAATTCCAGCTTTCAGCTTGCCAGTGATGGCGTTGTCGTTGGAATTTTTTGCATGTTGCAGCCAACATATTTTAAGCACACACCTTTACGTTATCACAATTGTGGATTCTATTTTCAACGGATATTGATCTGTGAGTATAAATTTATAGTATTTGTTTGGCTCTGATAATTGAATAATTTTGTCATCTGCTCACTTTTAATTTTGGCATTGTGCAAACGTGTTTTTCATATAAATGCAGCCCCATAAAATTATACAAACATATTATTTTTTGACTGACTAGCGTTAATATTAGGCAAAAATTAATTCATATTTTGGTATCGATTCCATTTACAAACGTGTTTCTCATATAAATGCAGCCATGTTTTGGTATCGTATCTGAATTCATACGTTAATTGTGTATAGGGTATCGAAGATATGTCAAGTTTTCACAATAACGTTGCGATGAGAAGGATGAAAGAAATCAATGTAAAACTTTCGTGTTAACTGAAGTAAACAAGGCTATTGACGTCAACATGGTCACTCGTTAGCTATGTTATACAATTGTTGATTTAAGATTCAGCCCAATTGTTGAAACAGTAATGCAGTTTGAATTTGTTGATGTTTAATTGGCCATGTTGGGTGGTGTTGCTGAGTTCCATGCAGTTTCTCCTTGGGTGAGTTGTGTTGCAATTATTATATTTAAAACATTGTTTTTCATCTTATAATTGTTGTTTGTATATAATTCTCATGTCTATTCCAATTTTTGCAGACAAGAGAGTTGGAATAACATAGACGCATTATAATTTTATGATGCTTTTGAACAAATCGAAAGTCTGCGTAAGCTAGGTACGTTTATTCTTTTATTTATTTAATGTATGTGTTTTTATATATATTTGTACATTGTAGATGTCACAATATGTTATGCACGAATGTGTCTACTATTTATGTTTTGCCCATTTTATATAAAAATAGTCTGCTTTAGGGTGGAATTCTTATAAATGAAATGCGTAAATAGAGAAATGACTTGAATGGGAATGAGTGAAATTGGCTCAAGTTGTTTTGGTTTGTTAACAACACATAGAGTTGTGGGTGAATTACATGTGGCATGTGAGACCTCATGATGCTGATTGGGCCATGCTTGGTGGTTATTTTTTTCAGCTTATCCTTCAATACTCCATCCCCGTGTGGTATGCTAATAGGACTAGGTACAAACTTTCATGGAACGATGTTGACAAGGTAATTCTTTTCGTTAAACACTCGAATTCCATAAATTCTTATTATGTATTTATAAAGCACCAAAAATTTTAAATAGTGTAGGTTTTTATCCTTAATAATGAAACCGACCAACATTGGTGTCTTCCACAGTTAGGTATCCGAACAGGAGTGGTCACATTCTATGACAACGGTGAAACGTACGATCCAGAATGGTGTGAATGGTATTTTACAGTGATAAATTGTTTACATGTAACACTATATATTCCTAATGAACTACATATTAGGTCTACCTAAGTTTAAGTGTAAACTGAGGTTCATAATTATGTACTTTTTAGGCTTGAATTGTTTAACATATACGTCAAATTCGTTCATTGGCACACCTCGGCACTTTGAACTTCCCCTCGAAAACGCATTCCTATGACAACATCATGGCCATAGGTTTGGTGTAAACCTATGCACATGTTACATCGTCATTGTAATGGGATTTCAAGGAGAGGCTCAAAGTACCACATGGACGTGTGATCCTAGGCTAAACATAGCTCGCGTGTATTCTCCGATGTTGTAAGGTCAGTGATTAATGCGGTATAAAGTCAAAGTTATCCATACCCCCCCCCCCTTCCCCTATATGGATATTGGCACCACCCTTATTTTTTTATAAATTTGTTTTCATTATAAAAATATACAATTGAAAGTACGGGACATAAAATATAAAGTATGATAAGTAAAAAAGCATTGACAGACATAAAATACGAAACATAAAACGGTAAAAAAAACTCTCTTTACCAGTTCACATAATGGATGAATGTATGTTAGGGGGTGGCATTAACCACTAGAGGGTATCAATAACAACACTCGTGGTATAAATACAACCACCTTATTTGGTTTTAGATAACACATTCATTACTATATTACTCTCGCATTTATCTGTCCGTTCGGCCTTAACTCGATCTTACTCTAACGCCGAATTTTGGTCTTGGGATTAAACCCAAGGTGAAGCTAACGTTTTTCTTTTTATTGTGTCAGGTGCATTGAAGACGTTATCTGCCACGTTCAAGTGACCGAAGTCATAAGACAGGGAGAGTTTTATTGTTTACGGTTTTTATGATATCTCTCTCTTTTCTCTCTCCCGTTTTTAATTTTTTATAGATTAAATACACCTAATCTAAACCATTATTATTAACTATATTTTTTTCATTTAATATTATTATATCTCTTCAAATCACTTAAAAATACATAACACACTAAATAACAATTTAAACCACAATCCACATTCTAACTCTAACTAACTATAACCGTTCCCTTACTCACCATTTCTACCATCTTACAATCATAACTAACAACCCACCCCACCTTATTAATACAAACACACTTTATATAACAATCACAACTATTAACCATCACCACACCAACAAACATATCCATTACCCTCTTAAAAAAAAACTAAAAATAACTTATTAGTGTGGAGTGTGATGATACATATAGTGACAAAAAAAACAACACACAAACACAAAACCATAAACACACATACAAAAACACCTCCCCCAAACCACCCCCCCCCAACTCACCCTTCATCAAATTCACAACACTTTTAAGTTAAAATTAGAAAATTTTTACATACACCACCAACCATTAAACCTAACAACAATCTTATCACCTTCACACTATACACACCGCTACCCCCTCTCACACACACTCATCTTCTCCAACACACAACCTGAGAGTCTCTCCTCATCTCCACAAAAACTCTTCATCACTTCAGACCTACATAATAACCACTATACTCAACAATCCCAACAAACCAAATCCAGACATAACCATATCACATACCCATATACTTAAACCCCACATTCCTCATAATACCACACATACCATCCCTAAAATCTTTTCCTACCTATCAAATGTCCTCTCTCTCACACCATAAGGCCTTCCAAATACTAAAATCTAAACCAACAAACACTCATCATCTACCCGCTCATCTCTCTATACACGTAGTGTTTGTCTCAGTTAAACCCCAACCCGCTTTTTTAGTATAGTATTAGTAAGTGTATGTTCTACATTCTCACCGCTCTCCACCTCATAGTGTGTGTGCTCAATGTCACGCTCTCCTGAGTTCCAATTATATAACTCTCTCACAGATATTTATACATATCCCACCATCTAATTTCGAGACTGAGCGTATCAACACTACACTTAATGAGTATATCAGATATACTGTGAGTGTTTGTGTGTGTGTGTGTTTTTTAGATGTGTCAATTATCAAATATATGTGCTATTAATTATTACACCCTCCTCCCTCTTGTAGTGTGGTGATCTAGCTCACATCTTCGACTCGCGCACGCGTTTCAGTAAAAAAGTGTTATATGCACTGTTACTTCTCAGATGATTTGGCACTCTTAGCTTTTTGTTAGTGCATGTGGAGTCTCTTTGTTTAAATCTTGAAATCTCTAAAGTAAAGAGAAAACACCCCCACACCTACAAACATTCAAATGACCGTGATAGTGTGTGTGTGTCACCGCACATCGTGTGTGTGTGTGTGTGTGTGTGTGTGCACTCGCACACACGCGTAGCTCGATCACTCTCTTACAATTTGTGTGTTTTGTCACACACCACTGTTAATTACTAAAATTCTAGAGGATAGATATACTGAATTAGTCTCAACAAATAATTCAATAAACACCCCACCAGCATGGCCCACCCCTCTCAATATGTCGAGCTCTCAAGATATGGTGTGTGTGTTCTGTGTAGAGCTGTTTTGGTACGTGGGGGGGCTATTGGCCGACGATCCTTGGTGTCATCAAATCTATTTGTTAATCTGTTCGGTTTGAGGTGTGTTAGGCTGTGTGTGTTTTTACTCTCTCTATCGTGTCCGTCGTATGGTTGCAGAGATATGGAGTATGTTTGTGGATTTCTGGGGAGTTGGTATAGGGCAAGTGCTTTGTGTTTGGCGTGAGCCAATTTCATCTCATTCCCATTAAAGTCTTTTATCTCTATGTTACGCATTTCATTTATAAGAATTCCACCCGTAAATAAAGACAGGACTATTTTTATTAAATGGGCAAACATAAATACAAGTAGACACATTCGTTTAGCCATAAATATTGTTGTGAATCTACAATGTACATTTATATATAAATACACATAACATTAAAATAAATAAAATAAGAACATAAAACTGTACCTGCTTTACGCAGACTTTCGTTTTGTTCAAAAGCTTCATAAATTTAATGGTCATGTTATTCCAAACTCTCTTGTCTTGCAAAAATTTGGAATAGACATGATGAATTATATACAAAAACAACAATTATAAAGATGAGAAAAAACAATTGTTTTTAAATATAATAATTGCATCACAACTCACCAAAAGGAGAGAAGTAGGTGACGGTGGTGATAGAAAAGAAAATGGAAGGAAACTAAAGGATTGAATGGAGATGGGATAATGAGGGATAGAAACGCATGTGATGGAACTCCTAGCACAGAAAAACAACCACCCAAACCCCCCTAACATGGCCAATTACGATTATTATAAATAACAAATTAAATTAAACATTCAACAAATTCAAACTGCTTACCTGTTTTGTTTTCATCCAATTGGGGCTTGTGTGAATCTTAAATCAACAATTGTATATATACATTAGTAACGAAATCTTGACCATCGTTTGACGTCAACAATTCAATCACAATATAGGCCTTCTTGTTTGTTTTACTTCAGTTAACACGAAAGTTTTTACATTTTGATTTCTTCTTTCATCCTTCTATAATCGCAACGTTTATTGTTTAAAAATTGACATATCGCTCGTTTACCCTATACACTATTTAACGTTTTTTTGAATTCTGATGTTTTAAATTACGATACAATACATGGCTTGAGACATTTTGTCTATTATTTTATATGAGAACACGTTTTGTAAATGTTTTTTTCTGTTTGTTTATGTTTTGTTGGTGTTTTTTTTTTTTTTGTTTTGGTTGTGTTTAAATCGGAATAATAATCGGTGAAATCGGATACCAAAAAATATGAATATTTAATTTTATTTTTTGCCCTATAATTTGATTAAGCTCGTCATAATTGTTTTCAAAAAAATAATTATGTTTTGTTTATAATTATATGGGTGGGCTGCATTTATATGAAAACACGGTTTGCACAATGCCAAAATTAAAGTGAGTAGAAGACAGATGATGTATTGACAAAAATTATTTCAATATATCAGAGAGCAAACAAATACTATAAAATTTTATACTCACATGATCAATTATCCGTTGATTGAAATTAGAATTCCACAATTGTATGCGATTAACGTAATAATATTTTCAAAGGTGAACTGTCTGTGTGCGTAAAATATGTTGGCTGTGCAACAGGGAAAAAAAAAAAAAAAAAATTCCACCGAACAACGCCATCAACTGGCAAAGCTGGGATGGGTGAAGAGGGGAAGGGTGAAAAGCTAGAGGGATGGATGGTTTGTTGGAATATTCAAATTTTATAAGAAAACAACCCTAGTAAACTTTGTTGTGACTCTAAGTACTCCTAGATGGTGAACTTTGGACTCTCAAAAAAAGACAATTTCAAATGTAAGTGGTATATGAGGTGATGTGAGTCCCCCCAGTGATTAGATTAGTGAGTTGAGTGACGTGAGTTGGATAGTTCGGTAAGGGAAAAAGATTGTAGTGATTGTAGTGAAGAAAAATAGTCGAAAAATAAAGACATATATACGCCTTTTTTCTTGTTGAGAATGTGGGGGAGGAGGAAAACATGAGTGAAGAAGCTGGAGGGACAACAAGTAACAAGGAGAGAGAGTTGTACATTGTGTTGTAAGGGGAAAAAGGGAGGGATATACGCCGGGAGGAAGTTTAGTTATTAGGAAAAAGGAGGTTGAGTTATGTTGTCAAATGTGGGGTAAAAGCTTTGTTGGGAATGTTGGGTAATGTGGTTGGAAGGCTCTTCCTTCTTAAGGTTTAAGGATTAGTGGTGATGGTTTTTTTTTGTGAGGGAAGTAGCTGTGGGATAAGAAGACGAAAGAAGTAGATGTAAGAAGATAATCATAGGAGGATTTGATAAGTTGTATGTTTGTAGTGTGTGATTTTATGGTTTCGCTTTGCATTGCATCATTTATATATAAGCCTTTTAAGAAAAAGAAGAATGGATTAAGGCTTTTAGGATTTATCATAATGTATTTGGGATAGAAATTGTGTAAGGATATTTGTGTTGGATTTATTAGGATTGTTATGTAGGAAAGTGTGTATAATCATTGTTGGGGAAGTAAGGATTGTCAAATGATTAAGAGAAGAATGTGTAGTGGGATTAGTGGGAAATGTGCCTGTGTGTAAGAGATGTGGGTTTGGGAGTTTGGTAAAAACATTTAATGTTGGGAAGTGATAAAAATTTCAAAAATGATTATCAACTTCTAAATAACACAAACTCAAATAGTCATTAAGACTTAATCCATGAATAATCAATAATGGACATGATCACTAATTTTCATGATGCAAAAAATCTAAGAGCTTTGCATATCAAGTAAAGCACATCCCATAAAGGGAAAGGATGCATTTACGTAAAGTAACATTTGAATTTGTTTTTGACCTATATGGATGTAAAAACCGTATACGTGATTAGAGGACACATATAATGGATTAGGTTCAAATGATTACTTTCATTTGATGGTATTTATGTTGAATGTTTATGATTTTCTACCTAGGTTTGAAAAGTATGTTTTGCCCTTGGTCGATAAGAGGCACTTGATAGAGAAGTTGAGTTGGCGTTTTGTCAAAAACGGGAGAGTAGTGGAGGAGGTGATAGAAGTAGTAGAGAGGAGGACTGGATGACTTGTTTTAGTTCCTCTCCAAGTCTAAAACTTTGGCAGTTCTTATCTATCGTTTTGTAGTTTTTGTCATCGTTAAAACATAAAGGAGATCTTAGTGAATGTTGCCCTAACACGTACATTGCCCTCAAGATAAAAATAGTTTGGCACAATCTGGTTATCGTGGTTGATATTGTGGTTGTAGAAAAATATTAAATCCATGTAACTTAAATGTTTGGAGCCGAAAGTCTTAAATCTGGGAACGTGCAACTACATCGCGGTTCAAGAGGCTTGTACTGACATTCTTATGGACTTAGGAGAATCAGTAACAAGGATTCATAGGTTTGTATTTGTACATCTTATTCCATTCTGTTAAAAGCATAGAAAGAAGTGCATTGTTGAATGCTAGCTGAAGTGAGTTGAGTCGTTAATTTTGCTTTATTAACTTAAGGTACATTCATAAGACTAAATCAACGGAACCATAAGTTGGATCCCTTACTAAAGGATCTTAACCTTTAGATTGTAAAGGTTTGTTCCTTTAGATAATTCTTAAAACAAATATGAAATATGATTTGAACATATTGTTTATGCGGAAACTATTCCATAATGCTTAAGAAGAACATATTAAGAATCACAAAAACTTTATCTTATAACTTGAATCTGCCTCGGTTACAGTTTACAAAAAACTAGAATTGCTAATCGATCTCTATGATCTGGGTGAAACTATATTACTAACTTTGCCCAGGGTTCCTTTTTAGACTAAGGAAACCCCTAATGGGCTTTACAAACCCGTTAAGATAGATAATTGCCATATCTATTCCTAATTTATCTCATGCAATATCTCTATATGCATACTAATACAATATACTAGCCAGTTTCTAATACTAATAACAATACTAAATATACTGGCAGTAGTATCTAAATTGTACTGGCTAAAGTTCTAAACTACAAAGCTTGATGTACTAAAGACTTAGACTTATGTCTTCAATCTTTATTAACAGTATTTAAGTCTTCACTAGCGAGTATTTATCTTAAGCCAACAGTTATAACTTGTAGAAGCTCTATTATTCCTAAACAATCCTCCCCTAAACTTGTGATTTACTCTCAAATCTCAAGTTTCTTCTGGATTAGATCTTCAATTCTTCTTTTGATGAGGATTCTTTCAAACACACTTTTATTGTTCTTCAATCTGAGTCTTGATAAACTTTAGCAACTCAAATGCCATAGAACTTTCTGCTTTAGCTTCTAATTTCCAGTTAAGCATCTTCTAAAGTGTTTCTTTGGTGAGTGGATTTTTTCTCTCTTTCTAACATATGATATAATCATCAAAGTACCATCAACCATTCAGGTTTATAGTAGTGACTCATAAGTTTATACAGCTTTCCCAACTGATTATTTTCCACTTGGTTTTTGATTCTTCAGATGCCTTTATCTTGCGCTCAGGATACTACTAGTATCTTCACGATTACCCCATAACATCAAAATTGTATCCTTATGGAGTGTTAATCTTGAAATCTTTCATTTACCAACCTGTGTAAAACCTCTATGTCATTTATATGTTTATCAAAATTTTCAGCATATTCTCATAGGTTTTAATTGTAACTAGTATTTCCATTGCTCTTATGATCTTGTGAAACATGCATATTTCCTAAACTTTAGATTCCCTATCATCTATTAGGAAAATCTTAGTATGCAAAAGATTTCAGGATTCTACAAATTTACCTGTAAAACACATTCTTAAATTCATCTTTTTCTTCATCATAACTAGATGTTTCTTTCTCTTTTTCTGTCTCTTTGAGCTGTCTGGACATTCTTTGTCACTTGCTTTTTTCTTGCAAGTGTTTTTTTCTAATTCCAAACAGCATTCTTTTCAATCAACACTGGCTCAGGTTCATCATCTTTTCTTCAACCTTTCTTCTTTCTACTGTTTTTGAGAGGTTTCTCTTTTACTGGTTTAGAAGAATCTTTTTCACTTCAGGACCTATAGGAATTAAACGTATTGACATGGATCCCATACCCTTTCAAAAATTGATTGATTTTGCCATTATAGCTGCATTCTCTTGAAGTAGCTCTCCTTGTAACTTCTTGATTCTTCAAGTTATGTTTATCACTATTCCTTCTTGCTTTAGTATTGACTAGGTTTATCTTCAAAGGCATGATAATCTTTATTTTTATTTGTTTTTTTTATTTATTTTTTTTAGTTCTTTTTTTACTTATTTTTATTTAGTTTAGTTCCTCCTTATTGATTTTTTTTTCTTTTAGTTTTTTATTTTTATTTTTTTTTTAGTTTTTTTTTTTTTTATTCATTTTTTTTCCTTTTTTTTTTTTTTCTTTAGTTTTTTTTTTTTTTTCCTTTTTTTATTTTTTTCCTTATTTTAGTTTTTATTTCCCTTTTTTATTTTAGTATCTGTTTCTTTTTTTTTTTTTTTCTTTAGTTTTTTTTTTATTTTAGTTTTTCTTAATTTTTTTTTTTTTTTTTTTTTTTCTTTATTTTTATTTTTTTTTCTTTTTTTTTTCTTTTTATTTTTAGTTTTTTTTTTTTTTTTTTTCTTTTTGTTTTTTTTCTTCTTTTTAGTTTAGTTTTTTTTTTTTTTTTTTTTTTTTTTTTCTTTTTTTTTTTTTTATTTTTCCTTTTTTCTTTTTTTTTTAGTATTTGTTTAGTCTTCTTTTTTTTTTATCCTTATCTTTTTTTTTAGTTTTTAGTTTTTTATTTTTTTTTTTTTTTTTTTTTTTTATTTTTATATTTTTTTTTTTATTTTAGTTTTTTTTTTTTCCTTTCCTTCCTTTTCTTTTTTTTTTTAGTTTTTTTTTTTTCCTTATTTTTTTTTTTTAGTTTACCTCTTTTCTTTTTTTTTTTTTTTTCTTTTTTTTTTTTTTTTTTTTCCTTTTTTTTGTTTTTTATTTCTTTTTTTTTTTTTCTTTTGTTCTTTTTAGTTTTTATTTTTCTTTAGTATTTCTTTCTTTATTTTTTTTTTTTATATTCCTTTTTTTATTTTTTTTTTTTTATTCTTTTTTTTTTTTTTTTTGTTTTTTTATATTTTTTGTTTCTTTATTGTTCCTTTTTTTTTTTTTTTTTCTTTTTTCTTTCTCCTTTTTTTTTTCTTTTATTTTTTAGTTTTTTAGTTTTTAGTTTTATTTTTTATTTTTTTAGTTTTTTTATTCTTTTTTTAGTTTTCTTTTAGCTATAGTTACTTTTTTTTTTTTTTCTTTGATCTTTTCCTTTCTTTTTTTTATTTTTTTTTTTTTTTTAATTTTTAGTATTTTATTTTTTTTTTTTTTTTCTTTTTTTTTAGTTTTTTTTATTTATTTTTTTTTTTTTTGTTTTATATTTTAGTTTGTTTAACATTATTTTAGTTTTTATTTTCCTTTTTTTAGTTTCTTTTTTTTTATTTCTTTTTTTTTTTTTTTTTTTTTTTTTTTTATTTCTTTTTTTTGCTTCTCTTTTTTTTTAGTTTTTTTTTTTTTTCCTTAGTACTTTTTTTTTTTTTTTATTTTTTGTTTTATTTTTAGTTTTACCTTTTTTCTTAGTTTTTAGTTTCTTTTTCATTTTTTTATTTTTTTATTTTTCTTCTTTATTTTTCTTTTTTTTTTTTTATTTTAGTTTTTTTTTTTTATCTTTTCTTTTTTTTTTTTTTTTCTTCTCTTTAGTTTTTTTTTTTTTGTAGTTTTCTTTTTTTCTTTTTTTTTCTTGAGTTTTATTTTTTTGTTTTTATTTTTTTTTTTCTTTTTTTTTTTTTTTTTTTTTTTTTTTTATTTTTTACTTTTAGCCTTTTTTTTTCTTTTTTTTTTTTTTATTTGTTTTTTCTTTACTTTTTTTTTAGTTTTTTTTCTTTTTTCTATTGTTTTTTTTTAGTTTCTTTCTTTTTTTCTTTCTTTTTTTTTAGTACCTTTTTTTTTTTCTTTACTTTTTTTTTTATTTTTCTTATTTTACTTTTTTTTTTTTTTTTTTTTATTTTTTTTGTTTCTTATTTTTTTATTTTTTGTTTTTTTATTGTCATTATTTTTTCTTTTTATCTTTTTTTTTTTAGTACACTTGGGGATCATTCCAGTCAATTCACTGAGATTGAGTAGGTTGAGTGGAACCTCTTGTCTTTAATCAAGTGGGTTTTTCATTCCCTAGCTACTTCAGATTTAGTCTTTCTTCTTTTCTTCTTCTTTCTTCTTGTAAAGCTCTTGCTTATGTTCTGCATTAAATTCTGATTCTTTCTTCTTCCCCCATCTTCCTAGCTAACTCCTCATCAATTTCTTCAACTGCACTTGTGTTCTCTTCTTAACCTTCTTGGAAGTAGAAGGGTTCTTTCCATTTTTGGCTTTCCTTTATCCTTGGCACCTTCGTATTGTTTACACTGAGTACAGCAGTTCTAAACTTTGAGGACTAAGCTGGCAGTAGTAATAATTGTATTGTTAGCAGGCAGTACTAATTCCATCAACCTTTCTCACCACGTCTGTTCTTTAATAATTTCAGTGGGTAGTCTCTTCTTGTACCAAGTATCAGTTTCATTAATGGGCTTCCCCGTATGGAAACTTCCTCCTTCTTGTGTGAATCCAGAAATACCTCGTCTTATGTACTAGAGGAGTAAGAAATTGTTGGATCTTACATAAATTTTGAGAAATCTTCCTCCCTGTTTGGAAGAATCCTTTGCTATCTCTTCATCATCAGAAAGAAAATCTTTGCCTTTACTCCTTGGATTGCTAGACTTCAGCTTGTACTCAGTTTCTTTACTCTAAGTACTAACTTTGTGAGAAGTCTTCTTTGTCTGTTGCAAGTCCTTCTCCAATCCATCAATCTGGTCATTCAATTTGGTACATGTTGTTGCACACTACCCTCAGCACTTCCATGTGAGTGAACATCATGGAGAGGTGAATCATGAGGCATAGAAGCAGTCTCCTCTGCCTCATGGGTGGGTTGAATTAGTTTTGGTGAAGGTAATGATTAAGTGGGTTGTTGAGATAGTGATGGTGAAGATGTGATCCTTGATGGTGATTGCCAGTTGCTTTCATCATGTTGCTCGTTGTACCAACATACTGCACAAAACATTGGTTGTCATTACCCATGATACACCTTAGAGGCCTACCTCATATTACTAAACAGTTTACTTGTAAGAGTAGGGAGTGTGGTAGTTCTAGTGTGTGGTAATAGTACCTTTGCTGTTTGTTAAGAAGGAGTTCAATAAACCTGGTGGGGATACAATATGTATTTGGTGGGTATCCAATTCTTAAACTAGCTTCAAAGATGAATTTAGAAAAGTTAAACCTCCTGCTTGTAGCTAGACAGATGAGTGCTGTAGCAATGTTGCTACTGAATTGATCCCATGCAGTCTTCTTGGAGCTCAGACAATGTAGAATTGTGTGGATAAAGAACTTCCACTGGGGTGTGAGTAATGACTTTTTTAAAGAATGTAAGGGCTTTCAGAATTAGTCACATACCCCATATGAGCTAATTGCTCAAATATTTCTTCATTGGAGAGTGAAGAAATGCCTTCTGCATCATCTAACTTCAAATGTCTTCTCAAAGAATCTTCAGTTATGAGCTTTTCATGTCCATCAATAGTTGCAGAAATAGCTTGAAGACCTTCCTCAGTAGTGCTCAAAATAGCAGTTTCCTAAAATTGTGCAATAAGGGACACAAAATTGATGGGATTTTCAGTAAGAGCATAGTAGATATGGCTTGAAGTAAGAAAATCTATGATTTCATCAAAACCCTCGCTACTTTCAGATTTAACCAAATATGCGACCATATTATGCTTGTCGCAAAATTCCAACTGTGCCATTTGATGAATGAAAAGATAATGAATGAGGTGGGATTAGTTCGTATGATAAAGTGTAAGGTTCTGGTAGAGTAAATGAATTATGATGTGAGGTTTAAAAGAGTTATGTGTTCACCACTGTAAAGATATGTACTTATTCTTGAAGTAATCGTTATTTAAGCTATAGATAAAAGTCAAGAAGTCTCCATGTAGTTTCATAACCCTATAAGCTATAGATGTGGCGAAAATATCTCAACGGCTCTTTGATTGAGGAAAATCTGTTAGGACTCAAACAGTACTAACGGTCACTTAGCAGTACTAAGTTTGGTCTAGCAGTACTAATTTTAAATATACGAGTACATACTTTTCAGCAAGTAGTTAATATGCCTTGGTAGTATTAACTCTAACACTGCAGTATACTAAGTGTTGGTACCAAGCAGTATACTAACTCCAAACCTGGATCATACAAAGATATTCAGCACCAATGTAGACTCTCATATACTCTTTCTGTTTTTAAACTCACAAATATTCTCTCAATTCTTTTTTCTCACAAACATCATTTCTGTTTTCACACACACTCTCTTTCTGTTTTTAATCTCACCAAATCTATGCATTCTTTTTCCTCACAAACACAGATAAGTTGGGTACAGTTGCCATCAATTCCTTAAGTTAAAACTGTCTTCCTACTTTATAGTGTGTAAAACTTCTTTGGAGAGGTGGGAGTCATTAGACTGTTTTATAGTTTTTGGCAAACTACCAGCCATAAACAGATTTGGGAAGTCTTTACCAAGGCTGTTTGCTTTGGACTAGCCAATGCTTTATTGCAATAACATGGTGCATTGATAACCATATAGTTTTTGGTAAACTTTCAACCATCAACGGATTTGAGAAGTCTTTACCAAGGCCGCTTACTTTGACATGTCGAGTCTTTGATGGTTTGTCTAGACATGGTGAACTGATGACCATTTATTGTGTGGTTTACAACCAACACTGCTAACTGGTTTCTTAAAGAATAATCTTCCATGCCTAGAAATCCATATTAAAATGCTAGTTGACTCTCATCAAGATGAGAAGCGTCCTTATTTGAGAGGTCATCCCTTTCCATTTTCTGGAAATACGACCAGTGCTGAGGTTCATGGTTTGCTATGTTCAAACTTATTCCAGCTCCATCTTGAGGTAGAACATCTATACTATCTTCAGACATTGTTGATCCAAGCTTTACCACTGAGTTCACCTTACTGTTATCATCCACAACACAAGATCTTGTATTAGGTTTTTTGCTTAGCATACAACTATCACCCTCCATCTCTTCTATTCATACATTTGAATATGCGGTAAGATAAGATGATGATTCCAACTGAAAACAATCCTTAAGCCCTCTCGATATTTGAATACAAGATATTTCCTCTGTACGACCAACAATATGAAACGCATCTTATATGTTGCAATTTAAAAGAGCTTTCATAATGTGTTTTATCGTGTCGAATTTCAGATAATAATCCGTCATCAACCTAATAGGTTCTATGGATAGGAAGGTGGATATTTGTTAATATATATGAATACGTGGATGCCTAATCCCGCCGGAGCGAGGTATGGGGATATGAATACATGGAATTGTATGGATATAATAGTTATATAATAGTTTAAAAAGTTACAAGACGTATATTTTCACATGTGAAGATGTTTTTCACACATCTTAAAAAGTTACAAGACGTATATTTTCACATGTGAAGATGTTTTCACACATCTTAAAAAGCTACGAGACATATATTTTCACATGTGATGAAGTTGTTTACACATCTTAAAAAGCTACAAGACGTATATTTTCACATGTGAAGAGGTTTTTCACACATCTTAAAAAGCTATGAGATGTATATTTTCACACGTGATAAAGTTGTTTGCACATCTTAAAAAGCTACAAGACGTATATTTTCACACGTGAAGATGTTTTTCACGCATCTTAAAAAGCTATGAGACGTATATTTTCACATGTGATGAAGTTGTTCCCACATCTTAAAAAGCTACAAGACGTATATTTTCACATGTGAAGATGTTTTTCACACATCTTAAAAAGCTATGAGACATATATTTTCACATGTGACAAAGTTGTTCACACATCTTAAAAAGATACAAGACGTATATTTTCACATGTGATGAGGTTTTTCACACATCTTATAATACTTGTAGTTGTAAATGTGCTTATTGAAGTCGTCCACCTATACTTTTGTCGAGTGAAAACGAAATCTATAATTAATAAAGCATAACCGTAAGTACTATCAAGACTACTAAAACAATGAATCCGCAAATAAAATAAAGTTCATAGCTTGTGCAACATTCGTTCAGGTATTTCATCAAACAGTTGATATGCATTATGAAACTAAATCAATTTACTGCAATGATAGCGATAAATGTATTTAATGAACAAATATTACAAGCAATTTTCAAACTAAACATCGATTACACATATGTGAATGATGAAAGTGTAAGAATTTAACCTTTTGAAGAGCCTATTTTAACCTAATAACCTCCAAAATAGTGATAGAAAGATGCTGCTATGACGGTGTAGTGGTGGTTTGAACGACGATGGTTCGAACGGCGGTGGTTCAAACGGCGGTGATCGAGAGGTATAGTGGTGGTTATGTCGGGAGATCGTTGAAGGTAGTTGATAGGAGAGAATCGTATTGTTTACGACACAACGGATATCTCACCATAAACATAAACACACATCTTGCAGGCTCTTGGTAATATAAGATTAACACACGGATATCATGGTGAGATATATGTTTATGTGACAGCACGAAGCATAACCAACTAAGATCTAATCAATGATCCTATATGAAATGTTTATTAACTTTTTTGTTATTGTTGGATGTTGAGGCATTTATTCTAAAAGTAAAGGGGTCTTAAGCTATATATAAGTTGGGTGAACTAACCAGAGTCTTGCTTGTTTTTGTATAACAACTACTCTTGAAGTCGATCTCCTCATGCTTTGAGTTGTAGTGCATAGCTTATAGCTTGCTAAGCCAATGTTACCATCTTGCTCGAGTTGTATCTTCTCAAAAACATATATTAAATAAGCGATTACCACTTACTATAACCTTCAGAAATGGGTAGCCCAGGCAACGTCTGGTAAAGCTTTAGTAAATACATTGGAGACTTTGCTTTTGTATCTGATTGTTGTGATTGCAGTTAATGATAACTTGAATCCTTTGTAAATTTTTACTTTAACCCTTATGAAATAACACAAAACGATATATTTTAGATATTGAATGGTACTATTGATGTTTTTGGATACAACCAAACAACTAATCCTTAACAAGAAAGAGTGACGATTCAACGCTTAACTAAAAAATGGGTCAATTTGAATCCTGTCTTACCTATGAAGGATCAAATCAGTAAATTTCAATAAATTATTCAAAAGAAATGGGTCAGCATGGTGGAAAATGAGCTTTAGTGTACTTTTTCTGAAATAAATACATAACTTCATAGTCATATCATCCTAATACATTATTGATCATCTGGGGGACTTTTTTAGTACTTAGACATGTACACGAGATCAATTGAAGATCCTGTTGGGTTTTGGTCTGATAACTCCTCGTCATAATTTGTTCCACTTAGCACTCCAATTTTATCATTGACGCTATATGAAAGCATTAAAAGATTGAATATGTTTAGCTTAATCATTAAGACCATAATGTGTAGGATAGAGGACCATTGTGTTAAACATGTATTAACTTAGTTTACAAAACATTTATAAAAGAGAACAAAAAATGTTTTCCTGCTTCTTTACCTTGTTGTAGCAACAAAGATTCCTGTAGGTGAAAAGTAAGCAGAATGCACCGGAATCTTACGAACAATCAACTTAACAAACTCAGGCTGCATCTACTACAATTTATGGTGATCTTATAGATTTTAGACATGTTCCAACCGGCGTAAAAATAAGGACGATATGCCTTTATGGATATTAAGGGGGAAATATCTGCATAGAATGACAAAATACTTTTTCATGTGTTTATCGGAAAACAACAATGAAACTGACAGACTGACTCACGTTCCATCAGGAATTGTATTCCCAGATATGCCCAATTAATTATATGGAATTCTTAACGAAAATGAACATGCAAAGAGCCTATTCCAAACCCCTTTTGCTACAAAAAAATATCAAAAAGAAAACTGGCTTTCCTCATCCGGAAACGTCCTGATCTAAACTCACTTAATCATATACGCATATGAGAAAATCTGATTCTAATACGACTTCCTGAAACTATTGTTTTCAATTATCTCTTTCCTTTCATTTTAATGCCTCCAATAAACCTTGTGAGGTTTCTTATAATACTGAATACTAAATAATCAAAAAATTTAATAAAGTAAGATGCTTTTACCTGAAATGTTGTATTTTCCATAATACGGTCCTAGTTTCTTGGGTACATCACGGATATTAACTTCTCTTGTAACATTCAAAGTTGCTTCCATATGTGCTACTCGAGATCTCCTAGATCTGTTGCCATTACTTCTAACTGCTTTCCCAGATTTCTGACAGTAAGTTCTTAGCCTCTGGCACAGAGCCCATATCATGGTCTACAAGCGCTTCTTCGTTGCGTAGGCTAGTCAATTGACCACCTTGCCTGTACAGGTCTTCATCTGACATCTTGCTCCAAAAAGCTGGTCTTGAACCATTCACATTACGATTATCATTTGTCACAACGTAAATAGGAAGTAAATATGAAGGTGAGTCAAATTTGTAGAAAACTAGAAGGGGGGTTGAATAGTTTTACCGCTTTTTAATTTAAGGTTTATGTATGTTTGTAAAACTTAGATTCGACTTTTTGTGAATTCAACGCTTGCACAATATGAACAATATAAGTATATGAAATGATAAAGTAAAACAAGAGATAAGAGTAAGAACAATCAAACCACAACGCGAGGATTTATAGTGGTTCGGTAACGAAGCACCTCTTCGCCCTACTCCACTCCCCGAGCACCAAACTCGAGAGTTTTCTTCACTATGTCAACAAACTCCCTTATGGCGGAGAAAACCGTACACAACGTTGCTTACACCGATTTACGACACAAAGCTAAATGTCGAGTTCTAATCTTAGCTAGAACCAATCTAACACAACACAACTTCATGACTTGTTCACGACTTCACAACTTCACAACTTCTTCACAACTCCACACCTTCTTCACAACTTCACAACTTCTTCACAACTCCACACCTTCTTCACAACTTCACAACTTCTTCACAACTCCACACCTTCTTCACAACTTCACAACTTCTTCACAACTTCAAAACTTTACTTCACCACACTACTTATATCACAACTATCTAACACTACTTGTTAAGATCACCATAATCTAACTATACTTACAAGGATCATAAAGATCTAGCTACTACACACAACTTACAAGATATACAATTGATTTACAAATATGTGATATGGATGCAACAAGATTGCTATGCACACTAAGGTGTAATACTTCTTCACTTGATGATGGAAGTATTCTTCTCTTGCACTTGAGGGATTAAGCTTGGATCACTTGGAAACAAAGCTTTATGATTAAATGATCAAAGGATTTAGAGAGATGTGTGGGCTGTTTTAGAATAGAAATAATGAGTGCAAAAGGTGAGAAAAATGTGGGGGAATAGTCCTGTATTTATAGGGAAAACTGGAGGAGCGGAGTCTATGGCCGGTCCCTTTAAATAAGGTGCCGGCCCCCTTATAATTAAGGGGGCCTCCCATGTATTTAAGGGGGGCACCCATTTTTAGACGCTCCTCTTTTTGTCCTTTTCAGAGGAGGTGTTTACTAGACTTTTTCTAGCCATTTTAGGTTCGAAAATTTGAAATTCAAAATGTTTATTTTGAATAAAACATTTCTTTTAAATGTAGAAAATGTTTTGTAATGTTTATAAAAATGTTTACAACATTTTATAAAAGTTTGAGGTTGAATAAAAATTTCCTTTGATCATAAAATGCATTAAGCATTTATTTATTCATACCTTTAAGTGATGTAAATGTTGAAATGAGAATTTACTCCTAATTACTTGTTTACGTTTAATTTTACGTTGAACATTTTTATATTTTGTGAATATCAAAACGTAAAGATTTGAAAAAATATTACTAATATTTTTAGGCATTATATTTTATCAACAATCTCCCCCTTTTTGATGATTACAAAATTTTAACTCATTAAATATAAAATTATTTTTAAACAAGTATTTAGTGAGTTTAATGCCATTTCTCCCCCTTTTGTAGAATCAAAAAGGCATCGTCGAGGATTGCTAGTAAAATCAACGGAATAAGTGCTCCCCCTTGATGTGTGCTCCCCCTTGTTTGAGGGCACCAAGGAATCGAGCTATGGTTTCTTGGCTACAAAATGGGTTAGAACAATACAAATATTTCTAACATGTAGCAAGGAAGAAAAATATGGCATACAACCAACAATGATCATTCATTAAAATTAAAATAGTGTGTGAAACACACTCATGCATACATAAGGAAAATAACATGCTAACATACATGAAATTAAAACTACAAAAAGTCCTATAACTAGTAAAGCTTCATAGGACTTGCTTGCAAAATGGTGGATGATCAATTATTTGAGAGACTAAACATAGAGTATGTTTAGTTTGGGGAGGATGGTGGAGGTGGTGTGATGATGATTGGTGGTTGTGAGAGCATATGTTCAATATATGAAAACATATATTGAAGTTCATCTCTTAACCCAAAGATGAGGGTTCAGTTGTGGATACAACAAAGGCATGAGTTACCATGTGCTTCAAGTAAATTCCAAGGAATAGGATGCTCAATGATAGGTGATGAAGGTGATGGAGTATCAAATTAGACATCAAGTGGGGTAATTAGGGAAAGAGTGAGAGTGATGTCCATTGATGCATTTTCTTGAGTTGGAGGTGGTGGAGAAACTCTTGGAGGAGGAGATGTTGGTGGGTTCAAGTAACCATTTGGTGAAAGTGAGGTCGATGAGGTTGGTGATTTGGGTATGTAGCAATTGAAGATGAAGATGTATCTTTAGTTGATGGTGTTTTAGAGGGTGCATTAGGAGCACTAGGTGATGAAATTTAGAGTTTGGGTGATGGAGTTGTTGTGTCATCTTGGGTTAAATCCACAAACAATTGTTTTGGTGGAATGATGTTGAGTTTTGGTCTCTTGGAGACTTTGGAAATAGAGGCTCTAGTGGAGACCATGGAGGTTTATGGTGGTTGATGATGAATGAGGGAGATGGTAAATTGGTGATATGCATTTGAAGGGAATTTATGGGAAGAGATTTGTTTGAAAATGGAATGAATTTGAACAAGTTTAGGGTATTCCAAATTTTGTTCAAGCATTCTTGGCAAATAAAGCTGATACTATGTAAAAGAGGGCAAAAAGCAGAAAAATACTGTTTTACCCGTGAAAACTATAGGCGGTCCCCTTAAAATTAAGGGGGCCGACCTTTATGAATTAAGGGGGCCGCCCACTGTTGGTTCCATTTTTCACAGAAAAATGATTTTTCTCAGAATTTTTGTGAGGGTATTTTTGTTTTGGTGGTTTATTTGCAGCAAGCCCTATAGAGTTTTATAAGCACATTTAATCATATAACATATAATAAACACATTGAATCATGAAGCCAAAGTGGCATAACTAGTTGATTTAATAAAACAACCAAAGGTTTAAGTCATCATAGCAAACAAGTACCTAAAAGATAACCAACACATAAGTCTTTTCGAATATATCAGATGATCACCACACAAGTTGTTAATAAAATACTGATAAGTGTAAAATACACATATTCGTTAACACAAAAAATGACCCTAAATGACCCAAAACAGAATAAAAATGGTAAAGATATACTTGTTTTTATGTTTTGTGTGTGCAGGTACGGATATATCAATAATCATAAGAAAACAATAAAAAAACGGGCAAACACGGACACGAGGAACGGAAGAGCACCAAAGAAGCCAAGGACTCAAAGCCAAAGCCAAGAAAAGTCAACCCTTGGTCAACTCTCAGTCAACAAAAGTCAACCATAAAAAGACAAAAACCCACAATTACCATTTAAGTCCCCCAAGTTTCAAAAAATTACACAAATGGTCCTTTAACTCTTAATGGGCCCTAAACCCTTTAAAACACTACCC
>BQNB010056440.1:0-38670 GCA_026074375.1 Tanacetum coccineum | reverse complement strand
TGTGTGTACACTGGATCAATGTAGACTTCTAGTTTATGTGGTGTAGCCTCAAGGTAAATAAGGTTTCCTTAATCCCTGTTATAGGTGGTAACCAATCTATACTGATCATATAGATTTGAGGCTTAGTGGAAACGTTTGGTAATAAAACCTTGTTTAAATAACATTGATGTTCTTTATTTAATTCCGATGTGCATATTGTTATCATTGTTATTGTTAATCCTAGATATAAGTTCTAATCAAACTGAGCTTAAACGATCTAAGGAGTTCTATCAGACTCCACAAGTGGTATCAGAGCTTGTTGTGAAGCTTTGAATAAGAAGAAACAAAAACAATATATACTAGATCAATTTCTCAGTGTTAAGATGGAAGCAGGAACTACTACTACCACTCTGACTGCAAGACTCCCTTTCCTCAACCCAGGAGACTATGATCTCTGGTTAATGAGGATAGAACAATAATCTTGATTTTTATTTGATATTTTGGTTTTTAACATTAGATTAGATCTAACCCTTAGGATTAGTGTAATTTAGATTAATTTGCATATTTGTATGTTTGTTTTCTGCATTGTATATTTTGCATATTGTGTTTGTGTGTTTTCTACATTATTCAAAGTACGCTGTAAATTTTTTATTTTTTTTCAAACCAATACAACGTATTTAATTTATTGGATACGACGTATAAATATTTTTCAAACCAATACAACGTATTCAACTCTATCATCAATACGACGTATTCAGTTCACTGAATACGGTGTATTAAGCTATTTGACAGTTTTCTTTCCTAGCGAATTTATTACAGGTTAAAATGGACAACTCCAACATTACTATAGAGGAGTATATTAGGCTTGTGAAAGAAAAAGCTCATAGGCGTGGTAAAGTGTTTAACTGGGAAACTGCTACGTATGGTAAGATCTGGGATAATGAAGACGTTCACGAACTCGGATATGTTGAAACTGAATTCCCAGCTATAGTCTTTAATGACACATTAACATTTGAAGCAACACTCTCGTGTGAGCCTACGGTAAGTTCTCTTAACAACGATGAAATCAACTTTAGAATATCGTTTGACGAATCCGACGATGAAGATTGCACGGTAATTTATGACAAAAATTCATTTTCTTATAAAATAATTTATGTCAACAATTTAAAAACAGATTCGGAAAATGATAATTATAAAGTCAATATGCCTTCATTTCTGTCATCCGAACCTACGATTAGTTATTTTAATGATTTCGACTACTTTAAAGATTTTGAGAAAGAGTTCCCAGCCATTGCCTACAATGATGCTCTAACATCTAAGTTAGATTTCTCTGAACCTACTGTAAGTCCTTAACATATCGATGAATTTGATAAAACATCGTTGTCCAAATATGATGGTAAGGAACAAAACGTTATATACTTTAATGATCTATTTCCTTTTAACGTAATTTATCCCGATGATTTATTGGATAAAGACAACGATAATGATAAAATTGATATTGAACAATCTTCGGGGGATCTATCAATTGAACCATTACCTACAGTAATAAAAATCGATGCTCAATGGTCAAATAAACTTTTGGAAACAAGTCATGATACAACCAGTAAATTTTCAAAAACTAAATATCTTTAAGGGATGAGGGTTTTTAGTAATTGTGACTTGTAATTTTTTCTTCAACAAAGGGACGCCAATAAATTTTATCAAGAATTTATATGTGCCATTTGGCATCCCGTTCGACCCAAAGTTGTTTTATATGGATGGGATAAAACCGGGGCAAGTCCAACTTAAAGATTTTTCTATAAACAAAAGTGCTTGCCGGGAGACAACCCAAAATGTATTTTCAATATTCTTATCGAGTCTGTCCTTCCAGACTGTCTATACGGCGTATCCAAACCCCATGGATATGCCGTATCCAAATCCTATGGATACGATGTATTGACTATGGACGTTATCCAGTCTTTATTTTTCTGCAATTTAAGCTTTATTTTTTCAGGACTCGTCGATACGGAGTATTCGTTAAAACAGATTACGCGTATTTGACTTCTGACCTTGTACTTAGGATTATTTTCTAAGTATCGATGATGGCGTATCCCTGGGATAGATTATGGCGGTACGACTGCTGTACAGTTTTGTATAATCTAAACACATGACTTACTGAAGAAAATGACTTTGAGTCATGTATCGTTAATCTAAAAAAATTCTTGCTCAATAAATCAACATGGAAAATCTACCGAGCAAATATCAGGGGAGTTTCTCGTTCTAATTCTTTTATTTCCCTTTTTAATGTTTTATCTATACAACGAGGGCGTTGTATAATTTAAGTGGGAGGGAGATGGGAATTAGAACGTTACTTGCCCTATTTTTCACACTAACATGATTAAATTATGCTTAAATTAAAAAAAATCGAGCATACTTTTGTGAAAATTACTAGTTACATAACATGTACGCAAAACCCTTGTTAGATATTGTGAGAATTTAGCCTTATCCATTTCTAAATGTTTACCCAAATTCCACAAAATTATAAGTGTGTCGGTGATGTTGTAAACTTTAGAACTTGGCTTGGTATATCTATTCGAGACCATAATAATAAGTACTATTTTAATAGATGGAGTAACTTGTTTAAATTAGTAAATTTCTAGGATTACACCCAAAAAGTCTATATATGTTGTGATATTAGCTAACCATACTGGTTAGTTGACCCTCGTATAAACCCTTTGTTTACTCTCATTAATAGAGTAAGATTCCCCTAGAAAAACCTGTTGAGCCATTCCTGTCTTTTTTACACCAAATGTTTGTTTCGTTAAACCTTTACACCTTAGACTACCCTATTAGATTAAGTCCTTAATCGGTTGCTACTTGCTTTTTGTGTAAAGTTTGTATTTTTGTTTGTAATAGCTAAGTGGAATTTTCTATCTCTGGTATGGTCGGTAAACTTGCACAATGCAATTGGGCACGTATTGATTTTTCATGGGAAATTTGCACATTGCAATTGGGAATGTAAAAAAGTAGTTAAACTCATGTATTTTTACTACCTTTACAATTGTTGGTACGTTCGAAGAATGAAGAATTATGGAAAAAATTATCCGGAGCTATTATGATTGTAAAGATGGTGAAATTACACCGAGATTCGTAAAGTATTATGAAAAAAATCGAAAAAATTAGAAAATTGCAACAAAAAAGAGGAGGAAAATTCTGAAGATAGTCGGTTCGTTAAAGCTTAAACCGGTAAGGATCAAGTATTCATTGATACGTGTTATAAATCAACGATGTAGAGTTTTGTATAAAGTGGTAGATATCGCCACTTGTCTTAGTAAAAGTATGTATAGTATGGATGATTGGAAGTTGCTCCGTTACGCGGGTCACGCCAACTTAGGTTGTTTTTTATCTATGATCAAGACGTTTAGGTAAATATTTCTGAGTTGTATCATGGGAAACGGTCGAGAAAGTATCTAGAAACTTGTACCTTATTTGTTTGGACTTAATCTATTTGTTTAGTAAATTTTTATTTAACAACACTTATTTCCCTTTCCTAATCACTAACCCTTAGGTTTTTATTCGAGGATGAGGATGCGAGCTTTCCTCATGTGTCTATTCATTAGTTTACGGCCATGTATGTGTGGTTTTGTCCGCCTTGTTGGTTTATTACTTTTGGAGAAAAGATTAGAAGATCCATACCCTATATCACTACTAGTCCTATTCTTTAGCTTATTTAAGTTAAGGTTTGAATGCAGTCATATGTGTCTATCCCATCATTATGGGTGTGTATGTATGGTCTTTGTCACCTTTTCTGGAATATTGGTATCGGTAGAGATTATAAAGTGAATCAAACCTCTTAAGCTTTTAAAAACTAATTTACCTCCTATAAACTTGTTACTCTTAGCTTTAGTGGTTGGCTGATGAGTTTCCTTGCCAAGCCTATGAGATTACACACGACCGGCAATTAATCGAATTAGTTACATGTTACCACATAGATTAGTTGAGTGATTTGAGTATTTTCATCTTCCTATTTCGTGAGGTGTTTGGTTGAGTACTTGATGCGTATTTTCTTTTAAATATTTATCTACCAAGTTTTAAATTTATAAAACTCGATCTACCTGACAACGCACTAACGGGCAGAGAACCCGATCATGGTAGTATAGAATGGTAAATCCGAGGTCGCCCCAAGAGCTAAGTTGTAATTAGTTTTAATTTGAAATGTCACATTTTAAAAAGGATTTTTGGATTGATTTGAAATAAATAACAATAAAAGTAATTACTGAAAAATTAAACAGAGGTTGGAGACATCAGGAGAGACAATCGTGTACTAGTTACTTCATTACTACAGTTATGAAAACGTTTTCCTGTGCAATGTTAAACTATGGTTTCATTAGTGGTTTCTAAGGTCGATAGACTTGAATAGGCATATTTAGTCTTTCCTATACTTCCCGCGATTCTGACTCAGTCCAATTCGTATAGGAGGTAGGATATCCAGGTTGCAGTGATTAATCCCAACTATATAACAACCCGCAATTTTCATAAATGTAAATATCCATCTATTAAGTTAGATGATGTACAATCTATCAGTTATATATGAACTCACCTTTTTCAGGGAAATTTTTTGCTTTATTACATTACATTACTTTGTCGATATCTCAATGTGTAATATATCCTGCATAACTTAAGTTAACGGGCTCAGGCAACCTACATATGGCAATCCTGTCTTCATATATGACAAGCAAACATCATAACATGTCAAGTCAATATCATCATATTCTTATTACAAGGTACATTATTCCTATAAGGTACCATTTGCAACATTATATCAAAACGGGCTCTCTAAATCCTTTAGTTTATTCCGCTCCAATTCGGTTTTAGACTCATGTTAATTTAAATATTAGAAAGCTTAACAACTGTAAACACTACAACAAAAAGGAGAAGAACATGTGACGGTATTTTCCCCGGCGACATTTGTCGCCAGGGAATAGGCGCTAAACGACAAAAATGGATCCTACGTGGCACCAATTCACGTAGACTTTTTAGTCAAAGAATTCGGAGGTTTTCCTCAGCGACATGTCGCCAGGGAAAATGTCGTTAAATTTTGACCAAATATTTCAACGTAAAACGTAGCGGGAATTTTTTCCGCTTACTTTTCCCCGGCGACATGTCGCCGGGGATTCACTTGTTAATTTAAAAAAAACAATTAGTGTTAATAACGTTAGTGGTGACGTGGACACATGTTTCCCTAGCGACATGTCGCTGGGGATACCACGTTGACTTTGTTGACCGTATTAACGATATTGGTTAATACTGTCAATTGGTTAACAGAGTTTCCCCAGCGACATGTCGTTGGGGATAAGTGAATTGGGCTTCTGGTTTGGTTTGGGCTTAATATTACGAAATTGGGCTTCTGTTTTTTTGGACATTTTCCCGGCGACATGTCGCCGGGGATAGCGTTTGACTTTGTTGACTTTTAATTTAACTACGTTTTTAGGTTCGTTTCAGTCCGATATTCCGTATATTTTAACAAAAAATATAGATTTGTTTTTAAGGTGTGTTCATGTTTGTACCATTGGCATGTTGAGGTGATATCGTTATACATAAACACATTCTGTTAGCCTCAATTTATTGAGTCGAACAAGGAAGCTCGGTCACTCTACGATGGAGCTTCGGTCTTTAATTAGTTTTAATTTGTTAATGCTTTGTAATACACGAATAATATCGGGATCGGGCTCGATGTTATATTTTTGTATATGTTTTGGGTTTAGTATCCACCAACGAAAAAAACCAGAGCAGAGGTCTAGGCTTATATATCCCGCGGTCACATTTTAAAATGTGTAGGGTATATATATATTTAGATATTTTCTAAAATATCTAAATATATATATAGATATTTTCATATGAAAATATCTAGTTTTTATCTTTTTCATAATATCAAAATTTCTTTTTCATCTTTTTTCTCTCATCTCTCTCTCTTCTCTCTCACTACATTACGATTCTCTCTCTCTCTCTTTTCTTGGATTCGTGTTGTGTGTTATGAAGTGAAGCATTAAACGGGAACCTACAATTGGTATCAATCGCCTCGGGTGGATTTCGTGGTTTTTTTTGTTGTGATAAGCTTATACGGATTCGGCAGTTTCGTTGGGTTCTTTGTGGCAATTCGTAAGCATTTTTATTTCGTGGCTCATTCTGGTGTTGCAAAACGTTGGCAACGGAACGAGTGAAAAAAAAATCAGCGGAAATTTTTCGTGAAGAACGCATCGAACGAGCGATAAACGTCTCACCGATCGAACGAGTGCCAAAAAGCTTGGATCGAACGTGTGCTAATCGTATCAACCGAACGAGCGAAAAAGTTTACCGGATCGCAACGAGTGGAAATCGTGTACGACTCGGAACGAGCGACATATGTTTGTTTAGGCCTGGGATTAAATTGTGCGTCCGACCTCTTTGAGATTTTGAAAATGAACTATGTCTTCTTGGTTGCATGTTCGGATCTATGTCGAAAGACTTGCATGAATAACTTTGCTTCTTTTCTTGTTGTTTGTTATTCGTGTAAGAACTATGTCTTTCTGGTTCGACGTTAAAATCAACCCCAAATAACCTCGCTGGATAACTTTGCTTATTTTCTTGTATGTATCTTAAAACACCTGAAAGGAAAGAAACATAAGTATCAATTAGGAGGAACAGATAAATTTCTTGGACTATATAAAACTATTAATGTAAAAGACTTAAGGGGGTATGGTGACAAAAATGTTTGAAGTTTCTCGTAGTTTACCGTGTATGATATCCACGTTGGAGAATCTTATAGTAACTTCCACAATGATTCAAAAAGGTCCCAATCACGCTCTGACCTAATAGTTTTCCTGCAATTCTTAAGAATATTTTGACTAATGTGCCATCTACAAAGTAAATGATTGGCGTGCGGAAATTTTTTTTCACATGCATTCATGAGTGTCAACTCTCTATCTGTGACTATAACACGTGCGTGCATGCACTCATTTAGTGTCCACTTTAGTTGTTCTACGGCCCATTTATAGTTTTCCTCCTTTTCGTCACTTATAAAAACAAACGCTATGCAAAATGTCTTTCTGGTTGAAGTTACACCAATAATTTAAACAAAAGGCATATTGTATACGTTCGTCTTGTATGTGGCATCTATAATCAACACGTGTGGGAATGCATGCCATATCTCATAAGATGTTGGATGGACAAAAAATAAAGCTTTCAACTGGTTTGTAATTGGGTGTGTATAAGTTTGATATACATAACGATTATCAACCAAAATGGACATAAGAACCTGCATTGGAGTTTTCCTGTCTCTCTCGACCTCGCGAATCTTTTTTTGTGCCTCATATATTGTCGGGAGTGTTGACAAGTTAGTCTCATCTTGATCCTTTAGCGTCGATAGAATTTCACGTGGTGGCACATTCTTCCACGTTAATTCTTCTACTAAACGAAATTCATCATTAGACAGCCACCTTGCATATGCATGACCCTCTAGATGCTCTGTAGGGCGGTGGTTATGTTGATCGCATACCACTCTTATCGTCCAATAGTGATGTTCCAATGAATATTTTCCTACCAACTTAAACGGACAATATGTCTTTTTGGAACTAGTTTTTTTACTTGATTCGGATCCGCCGGGTTTACCACTACGGTCACACACAAGAACCAATTTATTTGTGAGACCATTTTTGATTTTCTTTGAGCTTCGTGTGACAATGACATAACCAAGAGAGTATGCCGTATTTTTCACCCATTTCATCATATCTTCACGAGATTCAAAACCCTACAATTGAATATATTTTTGTTAGTGGTGATGTGACAAATATTTATCTTATTAACATAGTATAAATATTTTTTAATTAAAATCTATTGTACCTGGTCGGTAAAAAATGGCGATGTCCATGTGGAATTTTGAGTTTCTTTAGTTCCATAACAAAATTGTTCGTCATCAAAAAATGACATCTTTTTGTCAAAACAAAGTAATTACCTGCAATAATTATAAAAAAATACTTATTGCGTACAAATTAAAAGGGTACACCTTCGGTAATTTTACATAATTTGCTTGAACCAATAGTTTTACTGATAGTAAATTAGTTGTGACTTAATTCTCCAACTCCTTTCTTAGTCGTAATTTTTTTCTATAACTTAGATTAAAAGAGCAAGCATTTAGTATTAAGGGCCCGTTTGGTTTGTTAGAGGATTTGGATTAGAATTAAGATTAGGATTATGATTAAGATTTAAATTGGGTTTTGAATTTGAATTTAATGTAGGAGAGAGAAAACATATAAATGATATAATATTATTACTTTAAATATATATATATATAGAATTTAATTTATTGTTATAAAATGAATTTTAAATTAATATGTGAGATTGAGATTCAATTGTGGCTTACTTTTTAGAAAAAAAACAACAAGTGTCAGTGAAAAACTCTGTAAAGTAAGCATAATATACCGGATTCTTGTATGGAAAAAAAATGACATTTATGCAATCTTTGGGACCCACTTTGATATACCAAACAACATATTAATACTTTCATGCCAAAAACCTAAAGTCATACAGGGATACCAAACGGGCCCTAAACACTTTTAGAATGAGCCCATAATCTTCACTATAAAAGTCACACATAACTCCTAACCCTAAAAGACACACACATACATACGCTCCCTTTTTACATATCTCATCTCTTTACACAAAAACTCTATCCCATCTATTTACAAAAAAAAATAGTACGCCTCCCTCCCAAACAAGAACTAAGGACTTGTTCTTGTGAAAAAAACAAAAATAAAAAAAGTGGTTTTGGTATCTAGGATGATTTTTTGGTTAGGTTGGTTGAGTCTAATCTCTTAAGAATGTCATTTTAAGCTTGTTGTTTCATTTATAAGGGTCTTTGGTACTCGGGTCTGAAAGTTTTAAACCTTTTTGTACGGGTTCTAGCCGGAACAGATTGTTTATGTAACGATCCGGTCATTAAAGAATAGGCGAGACATAAAGTTTTTTTTCACCATAAGATACCACACGGGTCTTCCCTAGAAAGTTTATCTAGGGAAGGATCTAGCCGGGACTGAGTTTATGTAACAGGGAGTTCACTAGCATGAACGGGTCAATCTTTTAATCTTAGGATCGAGCCTTTTAATGACCGATTAGTGCGTTTAGTGGTCGCAGTACCTGTTTATCACCGGATATAGTACGTTTATGGTGGTTATAGTTTGGTATCTAGAAGTTTATGGTGGTTTTTTTATATGCTCTGTATTTATTTAAACTTTTTAAATTTATGATATTTGGGTTTTTTATATTTTAATTTATTTAAAGTTGAAGCAGGTAAAGGTTGTCAATGACATATTGTATCTGGTTAGTATTATGAAATTGAGTGATAGATTAAAAATTAGTGTTATGATTAAATTAAAACTTAAAAATTGAGAAGAAGTAATGTATAAATGCTTTTAAAAAATCATAACAGTTTTTTATTTTAAAATGCATAATTTTAATTGACATAATATTTAAAGTAAAGAAATATATTGCAAAAGATATATATTATATATTATTTTATATACTATATATATTATGTATTATATATATATATAATTTATATATATATATATATATATGTTACTCTCAAGTGCAACCGAAGATGGTCTAACAAAACCCGATATATCTTGGAAGTATGTCAAACACGTCTTTTACTTGAATTTAACTCCACATGAATTTGCTAAGTTTTATAGTGTTATACTGATATTTGATTGTGATTGGTTCCTATTGTAAATTATACTGATATATATACAGAATTTTATTAAAAGTTTGTTAGATATAAATCAAACTAGTTTTAATGCCCGTGCATGCACGGGGTTTAAACATTACGTTTTAAAAAAAATATATATATAATTTTTATTTTTTCTGTTTTATAAGTTATGTATAGAGTATTATAGAAATTATATGAAGAGAATAAATTTATTAAATCTTTTATAAATTAAGATAATTAGTAATATATATTTTTTTGATTTACCAGTTTTTTTTATTCGATATTGTAAGCCAACTAATCCTAGCGAAACTACCCTTTTAGGTAGCCCGGAGTCGGCTGAAGTGAACCTCCGAAGCCACAAGGGGATTAATTTTCTCCTCGTTATATTCGAACCATTGTCTTCCACTTTAGAAAATATGTCAGTGAAATAAATACTTTTTCAGAAATTCAATTGTTATAATTTTAGTACGTATTAAACCAAAAGAAAAGAAAATATAATTTCTTTCAAACCCATCAATGAATAGCTAGAAAACTTTTTTTTATATACGATAATTTATGTGCTTCGACGTTTTTCTATTGGGTTGTACAACATGATTTTTACGCATAATTGAAAAATTCATAAAAAGTCTTGGGGATAGATTTGTGATGTGATTTAAATTAAGTTAAATCTTTGTTGAATTAAGAAGTATTTGCGTTTGTTTGTATTTAAAATTATAAGTCTTAGCGGTATAAGTTTAAGGGGGGGTATTTGTTTAATTTTAAAGTTATAATATAATTTGTATATTTATAAATTTACACTTAACTCTATATATATTTATTAAAATTAAAATTTAAAAACTAAAGTTTTTTTAAAACCTCTCTTTTTTCAAGTTTTTGTTTTCATAATTTGACAATATATTTTTATGTGTTTTTTTTTTACTGTCAAAATTCTAAAATTTTTTAATCTAGACAAAATTAATTCAATTTTGACTTTTTATTGACCAATCAGAATGCACGATTTTGCCTACGTGGCAAAATCAAGCCATCTGATTGGTCTAACTTTTTAATTCATAAGATTCAATTTGATAGAAAACTCCGAAATTGTGTAATTCTTTTATTATATAAAAGATCAGATACTTAACATATTTTTGAATTGTCATCTTATATATTTATTATAAATAACTTGACAAACTATGAGATATTTATTATAAATAACTTGACAATACTATGACGATTAGACAATATTAAAAAAATCTGTTACAAAATGACAAAACACTGAAAAATTGAATCACTTGTCAAGAATTGACTTAATAGCCTAAAAATAATGGTAAACCTAATGCGTGTTAAAAACTAAAAAATGAAGTACACATGTCAGTGGTGTCCAATGTCAGTCGTGTCCAAACCGGACTCTATATCTCTCAACTTTTGGATAAACGCAATGGTTATTACCTACAGGTTTTAAACAAGTATCCAATACACATGCACGTTATGAATGGTCATTAATGTTTTGGCCAAACACATCTTTCTAATCACAGTTGCTTTTTTCCTCTTGTTTTCTTGTACTTGAGAGAATCCAAAGCGAGTTTGATTGCCTAAAATTAATACAAGTCATTTCTGGTTCTATACACAAATATTACATCATATACAATATCTCATATTTTAACTTTTTTTCTTTAAATTTTGCATAACCAGTAAAACTTGAATCTATACATAAAGACTCCTTCCTCATAAAGCTAGAGTACCTGTATTTCTCACACACATACAACAAATTAAAGCAGCTTTCTCACACACGTACAACAAACTCTGTACACAATACTTCATCTCCCACATTACACATAATGGAGAACTTCCTCGGGTTTGTGTTAAATCATACTGTAAATGTTTATTGTAATAATTAATAGAGTTAAGTACATTTTTTGTCCCTTGTGGTTTGTGCGATTTTCTCAAACTTTTTGTCCAAAATAAAAAAAGGTTTGGTTTTGGTCCAAAAACTAGCATTCGTTCCAACTTTTGGTCTTTAGAAACAATAGTTTCGTTACACTTTTGGTCCAAAAGACATAGTTTCGTTTCACTTTTAGTCCAAAAATTTTAGTGCAAATTCACGAGATTGGACTAAAAGTGGACCGAAACTATGTTTTTGGACCAAAACCAAACCTTTTTTGAATTTTGGACCAAAAGTGAAATCGCACCAAACCACAAGGACCAAAAATGTACTTAACTCTAATTAATATGTTTTTTGGGGGTATAGTTTTAACAATTTGTTTGTTTTTTTATTTGTTGTTTACGCAGTACTGCTAGGCGAGAAAACATGCCAAGTCTGATGATCTCACCAACGGGTATGTGCTGGTTGTTTTCCCGTACTAGCGGTCGTGTGATATGCGCCATTGATACCAACCCACAGAAAACCTACTCTATGCACAAGGAAGTATGCCTGACAACCAAGATTACATGGACGTGGACTTGCTACTAAATTATGATGAAGAAGATCTTTACCATTACAAGTCTGGCATGGAACCTGAGGTATATACTACATCTAATCCTAACTAGAAATTTTTGTTGCATGACTAATACGAAATAAGTGCCACTAAAGGCTGGTATGGGAATCGGTGGCAGAAAAAATAAGTGTCACTAAGCACGCTGCCACAAAAGGGTTTTTGTGGCACTTCTTTTTGTGTTGCTGCATCCATTATGTTGGATTAAGATTCAAGCATTTGATGTATTTTAAGACTTATACTTATCTGTATATTACTATAGGAACATATGCAGGCTTTAAACTCTTAATATACAAGCCTGCAAGTATAGAATAAATGGGCCCAAGGCCATAGACGAAATTTAGATAGATAGAATAGGGTTAGACAGTTATTTTCTGTTATTTACAGTTATAGCAGTTACATTGAATAGGCATGAACAGTCATACCTTTTCATGGTGCCTGTTCATAACCTATAAATAGGTGAACATCTGTAAACATTGTTTAATCAATCCTTTATTAGTTTATATTACACTTGTGTCGTTTTTATTGTGTTTATACCATAATAGACCCACTTTAACCCATAATAACTCCTAATCCCAAATACTGCTTAAGGCATAATCATGCACAAACCAAGTACATCTTCTGGAAAGTGGCAAAGGCCTATGATCAATTCATATGGCCTATCTAATAAATGGTATCAGAGCAAAATCCTGGGGAAGCCACCAAGAAGGTTTGTACAATCTGAAGTTGTACAAAGACAGAACAAAAGAGAAAGGGAAGAAAGGTTAGGCAAATGCATGAGAGAAATAACAAGGGACTGCAGAGATATGTTGAAAAAGAAACTAGAAGAAATTGAGGCCTATAATGCATCAAGGACAGAAAACAAGATGATCCACTACAATTGCTTCTATTGCAACTTGGATGGACACATAACAAAGACATGCCCAAGCAAAGTCAAGGATGATGCATTAGGAATCACCCAGAAGAAATACCCCGTGGACAAAAGCATGATCTTATGCTTTAGATGCAGAAACCATGGGACCTTTCCAATAATTGTCCAAACATAAGCATCAAGTCCTATCACTGTAGTATAAAATACCCTGAGTTTATACATTTTAAAACTAGGAGTATTGTCAAGGGAACAGATGAGGGTACATGGGATGACTATTGGTATGTTAGTGAATCAACAAACAAACACTTAACATCCAACCTTGATTTCTTTGTGAATATTAAAGAGGAGTTTCTGGTAGATAGGATAGAGGGACAAAAGAAGTTCCTTTTTACTTATGGTATAGGAGAAGTGATAATAAATAATGAGAAGTCTGGATGTATGATTCCAGGGGTACATTATGCCCCTGAAATCACACTCAACATCCTTTCAATTGACTTATTAAGGCAACAAGGTTTTGAACTAACATTTGATGAAGGAAAGTGTACTTTAGAGTACATGTTCAAAACTAAACAGGGAAAAAATTTGGATATGGATAAGATGAAGCAGATGCATAACAATTATTTGGATGACTACTTTGAGTCATTGGATAAAGAAGAGACAGAAAAGGCAAGACCTTTGGAGGCCACAGAACAACCAGAAGTCCATAACTTTCATGGCTTTGTGGACTTTCTGAATTTGATCAAAAGAGATGAAATTGTCAGTAGGGAATGGGATGCATATAGAGGCAGGTTTATCAAGGTTTTAGAATGGTTCTATAGGCACTATTTGAAGAAAGAACTACCAGGAATCATACCACCAATAATAGATGGAATAACCATACATCTGTTTGACTTATACAAACTGATGGAAAACATGGGTGGTTATTTGAGTGTGCACTTTGGATTGGAATTTGGAGCAATTGCTGAAATCCTTGGCCTAACAAGATCTGATGGAGAAAAGATTAGAAAGTGTTATGAGACTTATTTAGAAGTCTTTGTTTCCTATTACAAAACAGCTAGAGCACCACAGGATCCAATAAAAACTGAAGAAGGATCGGAAAGCTTAGAAGAATATAGATGGAAGCTTTATGAGAAGGATGCACCAGAGGCTGTAGGAAAAGGAAAAGAAAAAATGGAACACTTTGGGATCATGTTGAAAGAAGAAGGAGAGCACAAGCAATCAGAAACTGCACAACAAGAGAAAGAGAGCCTGACCAAATGCTACAAATGCCAAGACTATGGTCATTATGCATTTGAATGCCCACTGAAGAATAAGGAGAAGATCCAGGACATGTATGCATCATACAAGATCTCTGCACCAAAGCTAGAAGAAGGAATGGATTCAAACAGCATATCCAGTGAAGACTTCTACATCATCACTTAAGGCAAGAACACAAGGAAGGATTGACATCAAACCCCTTTAATCTTAAGGGGGAGAATGTTGGATTAAGATTCAAGCATTTGATGTATTTTAAGACTTATACTTATCTGTATATTACTATAGGAACATATGCAGGCTTTAAACTCTTAATATACAAGCCTGCAAGTATAGAATAAATGGGCCCAAGGCCATAGACGAAATTTAGATAGATAGAATAGGGTTAGACAGTTATTTTCTGTTATTTACAGTTATAGCAGTTACATTGAATAGGCATGAACAGTCATACCTTTTCATGGTGCCTGTTCATAACCTATAAATAGGTGAACATCTGTAAACATTGTTTAATCAATCCTTTATTAGTTTATATTACACTTGTGTCGTTTTTATTGTGTTTATACCATAATAGACCCACTTTAACCCATAATAACTCCTAATCCCAAATACTGCTTAAGGCATAATCATGCACAAACCAAGTACATCTTCTGGAAAGTGGCAAAGGCCTATGATCAATTCATATGGCCTATCTAATACATTCTGGGCTTTAGTGGCATTTTATTTTGTGTTTCTAATGTCTTTCAAAGATTTAGTGGCACTTGCTTTGTGTCATTTAGTCAATACCATGGCATGACCAGTTGCTGGTTTTAATGGCAAATATGATGTACCATGAAAACACTTCACACCAAATTGTTTTTGCCAAAATAACAACATTTATGCATTTTTAGAAAGCTTTATCAGATTACCAAATTACTTTTAACAATAAGAAATGATAACATCATATCCTTTTTATTAATTCAAATAGGAGTACATTTATGATACACCAATGTTCTTCAGTATATACAAAATAGAAATACATAACAAAATTGCATAAGTCGGAAAACCGTATTCTCGAAACATGTACAAAGTTAAGCCTATATATCTAGCTAATAAGAAATATAATGCTACCAAGTAAGCACCAATTTCATCCAAGGTAGCAAACCTAGATTCTTGTATCTCCCTTGACACCACCACCATCTGCATATAATGAAAAAACAAGACAAGTTATTAGAATCTAAGATGAAGGTATCAACATGATTGAAATGATAAGTTTAATACATGACAACATTTCTAATATAAACTATGCAAACTTGATTAAAGTAACATATTAGGTGTTCAAGAGAAAGCATACCTTTAAAAGACAGTTCAAGTGCGACTTATTTGTTTGGGATACCAAAGTACAGAAAAAGAGCATAAGAGCAAACTTAGGAGACTTGTTTCAATTTATAGATAAGTTATCATGAATCTGTAACTATAAAAAGGAAAAATAACATGATCACTACAAGCGAAGGTATCTTAAACGAATAAGTATCTAAAATACCAAAACGGCATCAAAGTATGTAAATTTTAGTGCTGATTAATTCAAACCTCTCATAAAAGTAATTTAGTAATGCAATACCATCACCTTTTAAAACAATCCTCAATCCTCAATCCTGGTAACATATCTTTTATTTTCACGAATATTTTTCCCATTAAATTTGGAAATTTTTTACGAAAATTGGCCTCCACCAACGCGTCAGTTTCACCAAGAGTTAAACGTTCCTCGTCTGTGATATTGTGACGCACCTCGTTGATATGCGTAAATAAGTTCCGCATGAACAAGATTAGGTTGTCAACACTATTTGTGTAGTCATAACCTCTTTTCTCCTCCATGTAATACATAATTTTAGAATATTCATCTTTCCATAGGCCTCTTCAGAAATCACAAAGTAAATTTATTTGGTCTTTGTAATATTGCGGCGCGACTTTAAGCGCATCACTCAAATGTTTTCATATATGTGATACATATGTTCAAATCATACAGGCAATAATGATTCAAAACTTCATCGAGGCTTAGTCTGTATAGGATTACATATTATTGATTAGACCTCTTCTTCCAAAAGATCTATTTGTCTAAATTGAAAACAAGGATCTTTTATATATATGAACATCTTACATTCATTTTGCCACTAAAGCGTATGTACATGAGTGCCACATGCCGTAAAGTGCCACTAAAACTGTAAACTATTAGTAGCACCTTGTTATTTGGTCTATAATGGGATGGCAACGGCGAGAAAAAAACCCATATAACTCATGGGTACCCGCACGTAAATGGGCGGGTAATCCCGTTATTTTTCACCCACCGGTGGATTGTGGGTGAAAATTTGTACCCATTGGCAGGTGGCGGGTGGGTGACGGGTAATGCATACCCATCATGGGTATACCCATTTAAAAAACCCACGAGTGTACCCGCCTAAATACCCACGGGTGTACCCCTAAACCCATTAGTGTTAAAATAAAATTTATTATACTGCTTAAATATTTGTGAGGTTGTTGGTATATAGTTAATAAGTACCAAGATCTCTAGACTACACAGTAAACTAATAATTTTTTTGAGTTACAAGACTAAAAGATGAATATGAAATATCAAACTTTTAAAGATATATACATGATATATCTCAGTTCATGTATGTGATTTGGTGTAATGATGATTAATTTTTCTAGTATCACACATGTGATTAAGTATTTTGCGAATTTGGTATTTAGAAAATTGATATGATTTTTTTTACCTAGTTTCATAGTTAGTTTACATATCATGGTTTTATGATTTTGTGATTAATTTCACAAACCCCACGGGCGATGGGTACCCACAGGCATGGGTATGAGTAAAAAATTGTACCCATTGATGGGTGACGGGTGGGTGGCGGGTGAGAAAAAAATCACGGGTTCGGGTGACGGGTTTGATGAACCCATACCCATTACCCACAGGTGCTATCCCTAGTCACTAAAACACAATCTATAGTGGCACATTCACTTGTGTAATTAAAAATGTGTGCCACTAAATGGCATTTTTTTTAGTGGAGATCAATATAAATAATAAAATTATATTAGCTCAAGGAAGACGAGTATTATTACAACAAAACGATATCATAAGCAACTAAATCACGAACCTTCTTCTCTTCTAGCTTATTTGGGCTGAATATGATGCATGGTTTCAACTTTTAACTCCTAAAATGATGCATGGTTTCAACTTTTAACTCCTAAAATGATGCATGGTTTCAACTTCTTGACGTGCATGGGAAAATAAGGAAATGCTGTCGAGACTTTAAAAAGACTTGGTCTTGATTTAATCTTCATAGTAATGCAATACCATCACCTTTTAAAACAATCCTCAATCCTAGTAACATATCTTTTATTTTCACGAATATTTTTCCCATCAAATTTGGAAATTTCTTACGAAAATTGGCCTCCACCAACGCGTCAGTTTCACCAAGAGTTAAACGTTCCTCGTATGTGATATTGTGACGCACCTCGTTGATATGCGTAAATAAGTTCCGCATGAACAAGATTAGGTTGTCAACACTATTTGTGTAGTCATAACCTCTTTTCTCCTCCATGTAATACATAATTTTAGAATATTCATCTTTCCATAGGCTTCTTCAGAAATCACAAAGTAAATTTATTTGGTCTTTGTAATATTGCGGCGCGACTTTAAGCGCATCACTCAAATGTTTTCATATATGTGATACGTATGTCCAAATCATACAGCCAATAATGATTCAAAACTTCATCGAGGCTTAGTCTGTATAGGATTACATATTATTGATTAGACCTCATCTTCCAAAAGATCTATTTGTCTAAATTGAAAACAAGGATCTTTTGTATATATGATCATCTTACAAATTACATTTAAAAACCGAAAAAATGCGGGTTTAGCTATGTGTCATACCTTTGGTTAGTTAGCAATTCACGCGGAATATACTTCGCTTCAGAAAGCCTTCGAGGTAGATTATCAATAATATGACTGCAGTCACCTTCGGACATGCGTTGGTCACTGAATGGATATGCACCACCCCTAGTAAAACACGAGAGCAACGTTTTCACATAACACACTATGTCCCAACCAATTATGAATAAACAGAAAGGGTGAAAATATATAAATTTATTCCACAAATTAGCCAAGAAGTATCTGAGATGGCTTATTAAGCAAGTACTTTTAAGTTGCTTTAAGATAAGCACTTTAGGAAACCGTGTTTGATTTGCTTAAGCAAGTATTATTGATTTATTACAAATTAAGCAAATCAAACAATGTTTCTTAAAGTGCTTATCTTAAAGCAACTTAAAAGTACTTGCTTAATAAGCCATCTCAAATACTTCTTTGCTAATTTGTAGAATAAATTTATATATTTTCACCCTTTCTGTTTATTCATAATAGGTTGGGACATAGTGTGTTATGTGAAAACGTTGCTCTCGTGTTTTACTAGGGGTGGTGCATATCCATTCAGTGACCAACGCATGTCCGAATGTGGCTGCAGTCATATTATTGATAATATACCTCGAAGGCTTTTTGAAGTGAAGTATATTCTGCGTGAATTGCTAACTAACCAAAGGTATGACACATAGCTAAACCCGCATTTTTTTGGTTTTTAAATGTGATTTGTAAGATGATCATATATACAAAAGATCCTTGTTTCTAATTTAGACAAATAGATCTTTTGGAAGATGAGGTCTAATCGATAATATGTAATCCTATGCAGACTAAGCCTCGATGAAGTTTTGAATCATTATTGGCTGTATGATTTGGACACACGTATCACATATATGAAAACATTTGAGTGATGCGCTAAAAGTCGCGCCACAATATTACAAAGACCAAATAAATTTACTTTGTGATTTCCGAAGAAGCCCATTGAAAAATGAATATTCTAAAATTATGTATTACATAGAGGAGAAAAGAGGTTATGACTACACAAATAGTGTTGACAACCTAATCTTGTTCATGCGGAACTTATTTACGCATATCAACCAGGTGCGTCACAATATCATAGACGAGGAACGTTTAACTCTTGGTGAAACTGACGCGTTGGTGGAGGCCAATTTTCGTAAGAAATTTCCAAATTTGATGGGAAAAATATTCGTGAAAATAAAAGATATGTTAACAGGATTGATGATTGTTTTAAAAGGTGATGGTATTGCATTACTAAATTACTATGAAGATTAAATCAAGCCCAAGTCTTTTTAATGTCTCAACAGCATTTCCTTATTTTCCCATGCACGTCAAGAACTTGAAACCATGCGTCATTTTAGGAGTTAAAAGTTGAAACCATGCATCATATTCGGCCCAAATAAGCTAGAAGAGAAGAAGGTTCGTGATTTAGTTGCTTATGATATCGTTTTGTTGTAATAATACTCGTCTTCATTGAGCTAATAAAATTTCATTATTTATATTGAATACTACACAGGAGAATACGCTTCTCGAGTTCTTGGGGTTCATGTGGAATCCTTTGTCATGGGTCATGGAAGCTGCCGCGATTATGGCAATTGTCTTGGCTAATGGAGGGGTACGTATATCTTTTTCTTATGTCGAAATTATTTGTATCACGTCAATCGGGTTGAGTAACATTTATCATGAACCGAATTGCAGGGAAAGCCACAAGATTGGCAAGATTTCGTTGGTATCACCACATTGTTGATCATTGTTGGGATTTAATAATCTAGGTAACCATTAGCTTACGAGTACGCAGCGGATGGATCTAGTAATAGCATACAGGTTAACACATAATAAAAGGTAAATAGAAAGCGTACCTCTCAGTAATTGATCTTGATAACGAATAAAGTGACTAAAACAATCGCCTCTACGGTTGCTCACACAACACGTCGAACAAGTACGCAACAATGCTAGTCGTAACTTCACGAGCTTCAAACACCAATAGTGTAAGCTTTATTACTTGAACCAAAAACCACAACACACTTTTGTCGGTTGAACCGAATGTTAGAAACCCTAGTGAGGGCTTTACCGAATTCGGTTGGAGAAGAAACCAATAAACCAAATGGGTTCTTTATTGTTGTCGAACTAGGGAGAACAAGAAACCCGAAAACCAAAACCCTTATATGTATTTGAATCAATATACAAATGAGATATGTGGTCAGTAGATGCATAGTTTAACTAATGCATGTATGCTAATTCATGTATACGTAAATATAGGTATGCATGCACACTATCTCTTTTGATTCTATTTAATCTCATCTCGGCATCACATGGACAAATTGAGAACAATATATAGATTTGGTTACTGTGATATAGAGTCTTGTGTGGGGTTTTTGGAAAAAGGTCCGAACCAAAAAGGGTTCGGTTTAGGGATATATCAATGTGTCGATCCTCTAAGAATGAGGAGCAAGGGTCTTTTTTATAGCACAACTACTTGTCCTCATAGTTTAGTTAGGGCCACCTCCCTCAAGGTTCTAAAACATCAACAAAACACCCTCCTAGAATCATACTTTGGAAAGACCCGGACATTAAGAAAGAAGGTGTCTCGTGAGTTTCGGTTTTTGACTTCTAAGTCCTTCTCTTTATATTTAACGTGTTTATTAATTAGTTTATAACGTTCGAACGGTTTTAAACTAATAATTCGTTAAATTTTTTTGTGAGTTTATTTTATTAGTTAATTAAAGATAGCGTTTTATATTTATATTAAAATACATAATTGCTACTCTTCGTGTCTTTAAAGTGTGTGACCCAATAGATGACTCACATATTTGTAACCGTTATCATGTATCCGCTATCTTAAACCCATCAGCTCCCATTGGGAGTTGGAGCAGCAGCCAAACACTTTATACCTTTATTGGCATAGTCTAGCAAACCACACATTTTTTAATTAGGAATATGTTTGAGTTTAAGAGTTTCAAAATCATTCAGTATTAATCGGTTGGTTTATTTCTGCTTTAATATCATCCCTTTGTACTTTGATACCTTAAACCATTGGATATGATTCCTATCTTTCTTATAGTTTAATTTTTTGTTTTCGTTATAGAAATTATTCAGGTATATACCAAATTAAACAAGAATCATCTCGTTTTACCCTTTGGGCTTGGCCATGCAATCTATCTGAATTAATTCTGGGAGGGCCCAATGGTATATCTTTCTGACATATCTAATGTTGGGAGGAACAAATCCTTTATTGACTACAAGTGTTGTGGATGCTGCTTCACATACACTCCCAAAAATAGCCTTTATGACTACCATATTTCAGGATAGCGTTTGACTATAATCAAAGAGAGATATCCACACATACAGAATTTGCTTGCATCTCAAGTCTAAGGACGATTTTAAACCATTTTCGACATTTACTCATGAGGAGGATCCAAAAGTAAATATTCGAAGGTTGGGGTATCCAATATGCATCCCTTGTGAATACATATGAGTTTGGTGGGAACAAATCCATATATTCACGGAATATAACCAACACTCATATTTGCCTTACATAACAATATTCCCATATTGTTAACCGACAATGGACATATTTAGAATGATAAGAAATCATTCATGGATTAAACATGCAAACATAGGATAACAATTTTTATATGAATGAAGAACAAATACCAAGTATCTTTATTCATCAGAAAGTAAAAATTGTCTTACAATCCCAATTATCCAAATACTAATAAAACAGATTTGCATGAGACTAGTTTAGTACGTTGAAGTCTAATGTTTCCAACATTCTCAACTTTTCTTTTGCAAGAAAACTAAATAGTCATCTGAGTAAACTTTCCGAATACTTGTTTCAAATTCTCATATAGTGAAAGATTTGAAAAATAAGATGAGTGTCTTATTGTTCACGTGCATACTATTGCAAGAGTCATAGTATGGACAAGGTAATAGTACCTTTCATAGGGTATTTGAAGTCAACAACATACCTATCTCAGACAATCATCTTTACAGTTTCTTAAAATGTAAAGTATTCTCATTCTTTAATGTGTTATGCAACAATGCTCTTAAATGAGCATATCTAGTTAGCAGATTTATCGTAAATGATAAAATCCTTCTTCAACTAGAATTGATTATTCTCTAGCATCAGTTGACACATACAACACTATGCTTCATAATTCGTAAACTTTTGTATAACAGTGATCTAAATACCCTCAATTAGATATTGTTATCTAAGTTCTCTCAATTAGATACTGTTGTTGTTAGCTCATCTTGCTATCATGCAAAAGTAACAACCAGTCACATACACAATATAATATATATACATGATGAACCCTTAGTTAAAAAAACACAAGGTTTCCATCCATGTACTAAATTATCTCAAGTGAAATATATCATTTAAGACTTGCTTCAATGACATATTGCATTTGTGTTGGACTTAATTTCCGCATACTAAATTCTCAAGAGAAGTTTCATTCCAATCTTAAGGATTAATATCTAGCTTATGTGGAATGATACTTTCGATATGTCATACAACATAAGAATTTAAGAAAACAACATGGTGCTCCCATTCAATGTCAGATGTACTCAGGAGTCATCTTAATTTAATCAGAAATCATATTGTGATTAAACTTAAGATCTCAGCTCCTAGATGCATGATCCAATCCACACTTGGATTCTTTTATCTTGTATGCAATATAAAGATTTTTAACCCCTTTTGATTACACACCGTCCTCGCAAATGTAATCATTAAGGAAAGAGTCTTAAATTTTAATTGCCATATTTCAAATATAGACTCATAACCTTTTATGATTACTCATCGTCCTCGCCAAGGTAATAATCCAAGAAAGAGTTATGAACCTTAATTTGACTTTTAAAGATTCAACAAATCATGTATAACAATTAGTTATCTTTATATATAATTAATACGTGCAGAAAAGAGAGATTTAATCATAGTCAATTGCTTGAGTAAGATCAAAATTATTATCATCAGTCAGGCATTAATATGTATACAATTTTGTCCTTATGAGCCTTTCTTCAAAAGAAACTCATTCTAACCTCACAGGTTTACTCTTTGGTAAAAGATCAATCAAGCTCAAAACTTGATTGGCTTTTAAGGACTGCATCTTTTCATTCATAATTCTAAGACCTTTATCAGATTCAAGATGTGATAATGTATCTTAGCAATTAGCAGGTTTGAAATGATCCTCTAATTTATATTCCTCAGTATTGATATTACAATATCAATCAAGTGATGAGGCATCCTTGCGGATTTATGAATGTGAGTTCTAATATACTTTGGTTCGACATTTACATGTTAAACCTTAGTGTGACATTAGCAAGTGGATTTAGAAGGTTATGTATTTTGTTCCTGAATAACTTCAAGATCTATAGATGCTCCCACTTACTTTTGTAAGTAGAGAAAAAATTCTCTAAATACTAAGTATTTAAGCAACAATGATTGTTCTTAATTGGGAAAACACAAACACATTTTAAGTTCTCATCTCTTGACTTGTTTAATAATAGCTTCATAAGATTTTAATAAATTTTAGAACTTTAATCAAGACTAATGGGATTCAAAATAGTCAAAGATGATGTCATGTGATTACTTATTGGGTTAAATTATATTGATGTATTCATGACTACAGCAAACTTCTACCCTTGATTGATTTTGGAGGTAGAGCAATTCAGCGATCCTTGAATCAAACAAATATTGAATATAGTTTTTTGTCATTCATATTAGACGTACCTAATTATGTGGTTTTTCTATGAGAATTTGAATTGTAGGATACATCAAAATTCCATTCAGATAACTTTATCTCTCTTTAGGTCATAATTACTTGTTATTGGGTCATGCCAAATTGAATTACACAGAAATTTTAATAACCATAGTGCTGTATAATGTAATTATTTTCTTGAATTAGCAGAGCTCTTTGTTCAAGTGTTCACAAGAAGACCAAAACATTTCAAGAATTCCATTTCTTGTGTTTACAATGAAAACAGAACATGGCAAGTATAAATAAGTCTTTGAATAATTGAAGGACCTTATGTTAACTCTACGTTCATGTGTTTCAAGAAAATAGAAATGTAAAGTTATCGCTAACAAAGTCTCCGAATTAATTCAAGGCTTCATGTTATGTTGATAACAAGAATACATACAATTTTACTATTACTTTATGATATGAGTCATTGATAAATTCAAGAAACTTTATACATTATGTTGTTAGCAAGTAACAAAATTTATACTACACTAATGTAATTAGGAACGCAAGCTCTTGTAGTTCATTCGTAATTTCAAAGTTAATTGTGTACTCATTAAGTATGATTATTTAATTTAACCATAAGTCTATTGATTAAAACAAGTAGTCAAAATGTTGAAGTAGCTTATAGTATATCTTTGACTTTTAATGTAATAGGACAATAAACATCCTTCGTGTTTAAGTCCTAGTAGATTGATTAGTTTCCTTACCTTGCGGTCAAGAGAAACCAATAATCATATTTGTTTATTGCTGTTCTTTGCACACATTTTATGAATTCTCCTCACTTGTGTACGAGATACATTATTAAGCGGAACATAACAATACGACAAGCGCTCTATTGTTTAAATGACCAATTGATAGTGTCATTAGATGTTACAAGTAGATTTCAAACTATAATGTTTAAATAAGGAATTGTGGATTATTATTCTATAGATAACATTTCGGGAAAGCAACCTCAGATATGGAACTTGTTATCATATAAAATAAAATGCAATCTTACTTAAAACATGTTTTTTGTTCATTTGGAAAGTAATTAATTCATACAAAGCAAGTAGAAATAATTATGGGCAATAACAACGAAATAAATCTTGTAGCTCCCACTGATTTTTGACACCATTACAAGAATGTCATTTCACTAATATAAAATGCAAAACTCTCACTGGATTTGTCAACATTGTAAGTGTTACATCACCGGTAGAAATCAAATAGCAATTTATTTACTTTTCTATTTTCTTAGAGTGCCTACAAGTAGCAATGTACTTAAGTATTGTGCAGAGAATATAAAATTCTACTTGTGTAGATGAGGGACTAGCCATTCATGCTCTCATTTAACTTGAATATTAAGCATGCAATTCCTCCTATATCGTCTGCATAGCCACAAGGGTATTTAGCACCTTAAGGAATAATATGAGTCTAAGAAAAATACCCAGCGGATATGCTAGTAATTTCTTTGCTCATTGCGGTTTAAACTCATACATCGTGACAAGTGCAAGATGTCATATATTTTGGTAGCTATAGACAAAATGTTCTCTAGTTACTCAAAATATTTTATCTTTCAATTATTTCAAAGCCGAAAAGAAGGGTAATGAAAGAAAGTAAAATAAGTTTAATTGTAATTGATAATTTTCAATTATAATCCTATCTTATTCTTGTCAACCAATGAGTATAGATAGAAGTAATGTCTCACCTTTTCTTACTTGGAAAATAGACTATGTTTGTCTTTTAAAGAAAAACAAACTCTCGTTTACGAATTATGTTGCAAAACACAATTAATCAGAATATAGAAAGTTTAATTTAGTATTTTCGATAATTAAATTCTTAATAGAATTAACTACCCAATTAATTTACTAATTAAGACTAAGATCCAACTTGACCTCCCACTTATTACCAAAGGTCTGACCAGGGCGTAAACAAGTGGGGCAAGAGGTAAGCGTCGAGCGTTAATTGCATTTTAATGCAACTCTTAGATTTATGATACTTGTCAAAACATTAGTAATCAAGTAATAATGTTAAGAGCATGTTTAGTATCATCTTATGCCTCGGGTCCAAGGTCTGACCAAGCCTACTCGAATTAAGTCGACCAAACGAGAACGCGCAAAAATCGTCAGAGGTCTGACCTGAGCACGAAATTCGCCATGGGTTGGTAGGGCTCTAAGGTCTGACCTAAGCAGTCAAACCAATTGCACGTGTTCTACGGTTGGCTGGCATAGACTTAAAATTTTCCAAAGGGGTATGCACATAAATGTGTTAAAAGCGTGTACAAAGAAGCATGCAAACCAACTTTGTATCACTAATTTTAAAAACCTTTAGTAATGACACTGTAGTGACATGCCATGGTTCACGGTAACTCCAATCGAACGCACAAAGAAGCGGAGAAACAGGTCAGCGCGAAGCATATTAAAAACCTTATTTCTTTAGGGAATTACGTAAAAACAACCCGCCTTAAACTTCTCTTAAAGTTTGTTCTAGTGGATGAGCCATACTTCCCATGAGTCCATAGCGTCCAGTTTTTAAATCAAGAAAAACTAGTTTCATTAGTTTAACGTCTTATTAATTTTTCACAAAAACAGTTTTCCACGAAACAAATGGTTGGTCACTATGAGCATGCATTAGGCGTGTAAAAATTAATAGACTACATAAACATCATCTTTTTAGACATATGGCATATTTAATTAGGCGCGTAAACAATTAGACATTAAATAATCATGCATACTGAGATTCATAATACAAAAGATGACATTAAGCATACTAGTAAACATGTAAAAATCCAAGTTCTCTCGCGAGTCTTCCCCAAATGGAGAACCATAAGACCCTCACTAGGTTTTCTGCTAAAGTGCCTAGATCGCCCCATTCACCACATATTGTGATTGAGTGGGTCTTATAGCCGGAATAGACATAAATTAAAAAGGAATCAAATAAGCTAAATTAACAATTTTAATTTTCCCTTTTAATCCTATATTAACTTTTAATAGAATTCAAGATCAAGATCTACAGATTTTATTTATTTTATGGCAAGAATCTAATATTATTGTCATATTTTACTAGTAAAACATAAATAAAATTTCTAACGCAGCAGATCATGGCATATGTTTTAATAATAGGCATATAAACAAGGCGTATAATTAAAACAAAAACGTGTAACCCATAAAGCTAAAACGAGTTGGCTCGTGATGCCACTGTTGGGATTTAATAATCTAGGTAACCATTAGCTTACGAGTACGCAGCGGATGGATCTAGTAATAGCATACAGGTTAACACATAATAAAAGGTAAATAGAAAGCGTACCTCTCAGTAATTGATCTTGATAACGAATAAAGTGACTAAAACAATCGCCTCTACGGTTGCTCACACAACACGTCGAACAAGTACGCAACAATGCTAGTCGTAACTTCACGAGCTTCAAACACCAATAGTGTAAGCTTTATTACTTGAACCGAAAACCACAACACACTTTTGTCAGTTGAACCGAATGTTAGAAACTCTAGTAAGGGCTTTACCGAATTCGGTTGGAGAAGAAACCAATAAACCAAATGGGTTCTTTATTGTTGTCGAACTATGGAGAAAAAGAAACCCGAAAACCAAAACCCTTATATGTATTTGAATCAATATACAAATAAGATATGTGATCAATAGATGCATAGTTTAACTAATGCATGTATGCTAATTCATGTATACGTAAATATAGGTATGCATGCACACTATCTCTTTTGATTCTATTTGTCTCATCTCGCATCACATGGACAAATTGAAAACAATATATAGATTTGGTTACTGTGATATATTGTTTGTGTGTGGGAAAAGGCCGAACCAAAAAGGGTTCGGTTTAGGGATATATCAATGTGTCGATCCTCTAAGAATGAGGAGCAAGGGTCTTTTTATAGCACAACAACTTGTCCTCCAAGTTTAGTTAGCCACCTCCTCAAGTTCTAAAAATCAACAAACACACCCCCTCCTAGAACCTACTATGGACCGGCCATTAAGGAAGGAGTCTCGTGAGTTTCGGTTTTTGACATCTAAGTCCTTCTCTTTATATTTAACGTGTATTAATTAGTTTATAACGTCGAACGGTTAAACTAATAATCGTTAAATATATTTCGTGAAGTATATTATATATTTAATAAATATAAGCGTGTTATATATATTAAATACATAATAAACGTACTCTTCGTGTCTTAACGTGTGTGCTCTCAATAGGGTCACATATTCGTAACGTACATTGTGTTGTCCGACTACCATAACCCAACAGCTCCCACTTGGGAGTTGGAGTAGCACCTAACACCTATACCTATAATTGGCAAAGTCTAGCAACCCAACCCACACAATAATTAATACATACGAATATTTTGATATGAATAAGGTTTCAAAAATCATCTCAAGTTATTTAATGGATGTTTTATTTCTTGCTTTAATCATCATCCCTTTGATTCTTTGATACACCTTAAACCATGGATATAATCTTAACTCATTCCAGATAGTTTAAAATTATGTTCCTCGTTATAGAAATAATTCATATATACCAAATGTAATCAGAATCATCTTGTATTACCCCTTTTGGTGCATGGGTGGCCATGCCAATTATCTGTTAATTATGTAAGAGGCCCAATGGTATCTTACAGCAGCATATCGAGTTGAGGAACAAATCCTATTGTTGACTACAAGTGATAGTTTATTGCTGTCTATCACATACACTCCCAAAAATATCCTATTAGACTACCATATTCGGATATCTTTTGTACTAAAATCAACGATGAGGATAACCACACATAACAGAATTTGCTGCATACTCAGTCTCAAGACGATTTTAAACTCATTTTCTGACATTTACTCCAGAGTAGGAACCAAAAGTAAATAATCGAAGGTTGGGGGCAATCCAATATGCATCCCTTGTTGAAATACATATGAGATTATGGTGTGGGAAACAAATCCATATATATCCGGAATATAACTCAACACTCATATTTGCCTTACATAACAAAAATCCATATGGTATAACCGACAATGGACAAATAATTAGAAATGAAAGAAATCATTCATGGTATAAAAACAATGGCAAACATAGGATAACAATTTTATATGAATGAAGAACACAGATACCAAGTAATCTTTATATCATCAAAAAGTAAAAATTGTCTTACGAATCCAATTAACCAAAAACAATAAAACATGATTTTCAAGATACCTAGTTTTAGTACTATTGAAGACGTAGATTGTTTCCAAACATCTCAACATTCTTTTGCAAGAAAACAAAAATAGTACATCTGATTAAACTTTCCGATCATACTTGGATTATCAAAATACTCATATAGTAAAAGATGTTGAAAAAATAAATAGTGTCATAATTGGTTCCCGTTTCGATAAACAATTGCAAAGAGATCATAGTATGGACAAGTAATAGGTACCTCATAGGGGAAATTGAAGGCAACCAACATATCTATCTCAGACAATCATCTTTACAGTTTACATAAAAAATAAAGTATTCTCATAACTTTAAATGTATATGCAACAATGCTCTTAAATATCATATCTAGATAGCATATTATATCGAAAATATGAAATCCTGTCTTGCAACTAGAATTGAATAAATCTCAATCATCAGATAGAACACAAACAACACTATTCTGTTATACTTAGTAAACAAATTTTGAATAACATTGAACTAAAATACCAACAATTAGATATTGTTAATTCTAAGTTCATCCTCAAAAAGATACTTTTTATTTAGTTAGGCTCAACTAGGTCTATCAGCAAAAGTAACAACCAGTCACAAACACAATAATAATAAAGTAGAGCAAATGATTAAACCCTTAGTTAAAAAAAAAAAAATAACACAGAGGTTATATCCAATTCCAATGATAATCACAATTAGCTCAAGTAAAATATATCCAATTAAGACTTCTTCAATGAACAAATTGCATTTGTTTTGTGACCTAATATTCCGCATACTAAATTTCTCAAGAGAAGAGTTGTTCATGTCAAAATTAAGGAGTTTAATATCAAGCTTAAGTTGAATTAGATACTTTCCGATAAAGTCATCACAAACATAAAAATTAAGAAAACAACTGTATTCTCCCATATCAAGTGTCAGATAAACTCAGGATTCAATTCTTAATTTAATTCAAATCATATTGGTGATTAACCAGAATAAGATGCTCACACCTATGTATGGCAAGAACAATCCCGCACTTTGGGTGGGAAAAAAAAATCCCACCCCCCATTTTATTATTTTTTATCTTGAAATGCAATAATAAAGACTTTTAACCCCTTTTTGATACACACCGCCCTCGACAAATGTTAAGTCATTAAGGAAAGATTCTTAAATTTTAATTGCCATATTTCAAATAATGACTCATAACGCTTTTTATGATTACTCATCCGGCCTCGCCAATGTAATAATCCAAGAAAGAGATATGAACCTTAATTTTATGACTTTTAAAGATTCAACAAATCATGTTAACAAAGTATATCTTTATAGTATAATTAATACGATCAGAAAAGAGAAGATTTAATCATAGTTCCCAGATTGCTGATTAAGATCAAAAATATAACAATCATCAGTCAGGAATTAAAATGTACTACAATTTTGTCCTTATGAGCCTTTCATCAAAGAAACTCATTCTATCTCCTCACAGTTTTAACTTTTTTGGTAAAAGATCAATCAGCTCAAAACTTGATTGGCTTTAAGGACTGCATCTTTTACTTCATAATTCTAAGAACCTTATCAAATTCAAGATTGAAAAATTGTATCTTAGCATATAAGCAGGTTTGAAATGATCCTCTAATTATCATCCCCTCAGTAATGATATTACGAATATCAATCAAGTGATGAGGCATCCTATTCGGATTAAAGAAAGATGAGTTCCAAAAATACATTGGTTCACAAATTACGTGTTTAAACCTTAGTGAGACATTACAAGTGGATATAGAAGGTGTTATGTAATATAATTTTCCTGAAATAACTTCAAGATCTATAGATGCTCCACTTACTTTTGTAATTAGATAAAAAATTCTCTAAATACAAAGTAATTAAGCAACAATGAATGTTCTTAATTTGGTGAAAACACAAACACATTTTAAGTTCACATCTCTAAGCATGTTAATAATATGCAATCATAAGATTTTAATAAATTTTAGAACTTAATCAAGACCTAATGGATTCACCCAGTTCCAAAGTGATGATGGCTTGTATAACCTTCAAGGATAGAAAAATATATGAATTGTATACATGACACACGCAAACTTCTAACCTTGAAGTAATTTTAGAGGTAGAGCAATCAAGCTATCATGAATCAAACAATATGAACTATAGTTTTTTTTCATTATATTATTACAACCATAAATAATTTGGAATTCTATTAAGAAAAAGAATAGTGAAGACTACAACAAAAATCCAGTTATATAACTTAAATTCTCTTTAGGTCAAAGTACTATGGTCACTGGTTCCATGCCAAAATTGAAATACACATAATTTAAAAACCAATGGCATGCTATAATGATATTACTAGAATTAATCAGAGCTACTATGTACATGATGTACCAAGAAAGACAGAACATATCATAAATTCCATATTCTATGTGTTTAACCAAGAAAACAGAACAGGGCAAGTATAAATAATTCTTTGAATAATATGAAGTACCTTTATTGTGATAACTCTACGTTCATGAGTTTCAAGATAACAGAACATGTAAAGTTATACTACAAGTCACCGAATAAGTACAAGGACCATCATTTGTATAATGTGTGTTAGACAAAGAAGACTCATAACATAATTGTCACTACGTACTTTATGGTAATGATTCATTGATAAAAACAAGAACTTTAACTACTTACGTCATATCAATTAAACATGAAAAAAACTAACAAAAAGTAATAATATAAACGCAAGGCTCTTGGAGTACTATTCCGTACTTTCAAGTTAAATTATGGAACTCATTAAGTAAGATTAAAAATTTAACCATAAGTCTTATTGACAAAAACAAGTAGTCAAATGTTGAAGTAGGCTTAATAGTAATATCTTTGACTTATAATTAATATGGACAATAAACATCCACGGTTTAAGTCCTATTAATGATTAGAATTCCTTGACATGCGGTCAAGGAGAAACCAATAATCATATTGATAAATGAATGTTCTTACACGACAAATTATACGATTTCTCCCACTTGTGTAGCGGGACAACATTATCGTAAGGTAACAAACAATACGAAAAGCGCGTAAAGTTGTAAAAAACAATATGAAGTTGTTCATAGATGGTTACAAGTAGAGTTTCAAACTTAAATGTATAATAGAGGAATTAGGATTATTATTACTATAGATAACTATTTCGGAACGACAACCTCCATAATGAAACTTGTTATCATAAAAAAAAAAAATGCAATCTGTACTTAAGACATTTGTATGGTACAAATTCAGAAAAGTAATTAATTATATCAAAGCAAGTCCGTAGAACTAATAAGTGCGACAACTACAACCGAAAAAAATCTGTAGCTCCCACTGACTTTGACACCATTACAAGAATGTCAATTCAGATAAAAATCAAAAAGCAAAACTCGCACTGGATATTGTCAACATTGTCAGTGATACAATCACTAGTAGAAATTAAATCGTAATTTATTTATCTTATTCCTATTTTCTTAAAATGCCTACAAGTAGCAATTACTTATTTATTGTGCAGATAATATTAAATTCTACTTTGTAGAAGAAGAACGCGAGACCTATCCATTCATGCTCTCATTTAACTTGATATTAAGCATGCAATTCACCTAAAAATACATCTCATAGCCACAAGGGTATTTCGCACCTTAAGGAATAATATGAGTCTAAAAAGAAAAATAACCACGGATATGCAGTAATTTTCTTAGTCTCATTGCGGTTTAAACTCATACCTCGTGAACAATTGTAAGATGTCATATATTTTGAGTATCTATAGACAAAATGTTTCATCTAAGTTACTCCAAACAAATTTATCCTTTCAATTATTTTCAAAGCCTAAAAGAAGGTGTAATAGAAAGAAAAGTAAAATAATTTTAATTGTAAATGATAAATTTTTACAATTATAATACCAATCTATATACTTGTCAACCAATGAGTAGTCGACAAGAAGTAATATGTCTACACCTTTTCTTACTTGAGAACTATACTATGTTTGTCTATTTAAAGAGAAAACAAACTCAACGTTTACTAATTTATGATGCAAAACACAATTAATCAGATATAGACAGATTAATTATAGTAATTATTCGAAATTAAATACTATATATAGAATTAACTACGCAAATTATTACAAATATAATGACTAAGCATCCAACGTGACATCCCACTTAATTACCAAAGGTCGTACCCAAGCGTAAACAAGTGGGGCAAGAGGTAAGCGTCGAGCGTTAATTGCATTTTAATGCAACTCTTAGATTTATGATACTTGTCAAAACATTAGTAATCAAGTACTCCCTCCGTCCCACATTAAGTGTCCACTTGACTTTTTCAAAGTCTTTTTTCTTCAACTTTGACCTTAATGATTTCTTCTTATGTTATATGATACTTTAACAAGATAAATAATTGATAGAGTTTTGAATATATTTTTCGATGTTAAATTTTCGTTCAATAATTATATAAACACAAACAAAAATAGTTTATGACAAAGTATGATGAATGAAGACTTAAAAGATTTCATGTGACACTTAAAAAGGGACGGAGGGAGTAAATAATGTAAAAGATCATGTTTACGTATCATCATATGCCAACGGGTCCCAAGCCTACTCAATTAACAGTCGACAAATGATAACGCGCAAAAAAGCGTCATAGGTCTGACCTGAGCACGAAAACGCCATGGGTTGGTAGGAGCTCAAAGTTCTGACATAAGCAGTCAAACCAATTCACGTTTTCAACGGATGGCAGGCATAGACTTCAATTTGTTTTCTAAGAGGTAATTATACATAAATGTGTTAAAACGTGTACAAAAAGCATGCAAACCACTTTGTATCACATAATTTTTAAAACCTTTAGTAATTACACTGTAGATGACATGCCACGGATTCACGGTAACTCTCAATCCGAACGCCAAAAGTCAAGACGGAGAACAGTCATCGCGAAGCATAAAAAAAACCTTATTCTTCAGGGAATAATACGTAATAAACAACCGCCTTAAACTTACTCTAAAGTTTGATACTAGTGGATTAGCCAAACATTCCATTATACCAGTAGTCATTTATACCCGCAGTTTTCTTTAAATCAAGAAAAACTAGTTTCATTATTGATAAAACTCTTAATTAATTTTTTCACAAAAACAGTTTTCCACGAAACAAATTGTAGTCACTAGAGGCATGCATTAGGCGGTGTGAAAATTAATAAGACTACATAAACCATCATCTTTTAACATATGACATAAAATTAATAAGGCGCTAAGACAAATTACGACATTAAATAAACAAGAATACAGCAGATTCATAATACAAAAGAGACTTAAGCAACTAGTAAACATGTAAAAATCCAAATCTTCTCTCGCGAGATCTTCCCAAATAGGAGTAACCATAAACTCTCACAAGTTTTCTGCTAAAGTGCTATATCGCCCCAATCACCACAAATTGTTATTGAGTGGTCTTAAAGCCTGAATAGACATAAATAAAAAAGTAATCAAATAAGCTAAATGAACAATTTTAATTTATCCCCTTTAATTCACTATATAACTTTTTAATAGAATACAAGATCAAGAGTACAAGCATTTTATTTATTTAATGGCAAGAATCTAATATTATTGTCATATTTAACTAGTAAAACATAAATAAAAAATTTCTAACGCAGCAGAATCACTGACATAATGGATTATTAATAATAGGCAATCATAAACAAGGCGTATAATTAAAACAAAAAACGTTTAACCCATGAAGCGCTAAAACGAGTGTATGGCTCCGTGATGCACTGTTGTGATTTAATAATCAGGTAACCATTAGCTTACGGAGTACGCAGGTCGGAATGGATCTATAATAGCATACTAGTAAACACATAATAAAAGGAAAATAGACACGCGATCCTCTCAGCAATAGATCTTTATAACAATAAAGGAGACTAAGAACAATTTGCCTCTACGGTTGCTATCCCCAACACAACACTACGAACAATAAGCAACAATGCTAGTCTAACATCACGCGCTTCAAACACAAAAGTGTAAGCTTTACATACTTGAGACCTGAAAACACAACACACTTTTCTTTCGTTGACCCGAATGTAGTAAACCCTAGTGATGGCATTCCCGAATTCGGTTTTGAGAAGAAACCAATAAACTCAAATGGGTAGCTTTATAAGTTAGTCGAACTAGGTAAGACCAAGAAACCTCGAAAACCAAAACAGCGCTATATGAATTTGAATCAATAAACAAATGAGATATGTGATCAGAGTAGATGCATAAAGTATATAACTAATGACATGTATGCTAACTACGGTATACGTAAATATAGGATGCATGCACACCTATCTCTTTTGATTCTATTTTGTCTCCATTCGCATCACATGGACAAATTTGAAAACAATATAAAAGATTTTGGTACTTAGATAAATAATGATTGTGTGTGGAAAAGGCCGAACCAAAAAGTGAGATCGGTTGTAGGGAATATACAATGGTGTCGATCCTCAAAAGAATGAGGCGCAAGGTCTTTTTATAAGGACAACAACTTAGTCCTCCAAGCTTTATATAGCCACCCTCCTCAAGTTCACTAAGCCTCGATGAAGTTTTGAATCATTATTGGCTGTATGATTTGGACACACGTATCACCCAAAAGTAAACATTTGAGTGATGCGCTAAAAGTCGCGCCACAATATTACAAAGACCAAATAAATTTACTTTGTGATTTCCGAAGAAGCCCATTGAAAAATGAATATTCTAAAATTATGTATTACATGGAGGAGAAAAGAGGTTATGACTACACAAATAGTGTTGACAACCTAATCTTGTTCATGCGGAACTTATTTACGCATATCAACGAGGTGCGTCACAATATCACAGACGAAGAACGTTTAACTCTTGGTGAAACTGACACGTTGGTGGAGGCCAATTTTCGTAAGAAATTTCCAAATTTGATGGGAAAAATATTCGTGAAAATAAAAGATATGTTAACAGGATTGAGGATGAACAAAACAAAGGTCGGAAAATAGGATGAACAAGAGGCAGCCATTTTAATTTGGTTCCTGGAATTATTAGTGTCAAACTTGGAGACATTATCCCAGCCGATGCACGTCTGCTAGAAGGAGATCCTCTCAAGATTAACCAATCGGCATTGACCGGTGAATCATTACCCGTGACCAAGAGTCCTGGTGACAGTGTCTATTCAGGCTCAACATGCAAACAAGGAGAAATTGAAACGGTCGTTATTGCGACTGGAGTCCACACTTTCTTCGGAAAGGCTGCTCACTTTGTCGATAGCACTAACAAGTCGGCCATTTCCAAAAGGTGTTAACCGCCATTGGAAACTTCTGCATATGCTCCATTGCCATTGGTGTCATAATCGAAATAGTGGTGATGTACCCAATTCAGAAACGAACTTACAGAAATGGAATCGACAATTTTTTTGGTTCTTCTCATTGGTGATACTCCAATTGCCATGCCAACAGTTTTGTCGGTGACTATGGCCATCGGGTCACACATGTTGCCAGAGCAAGGTGCCATCACCAAGAGAAATGACAGCCATCGAAGAAATGGCTGGGATGGATGTTTTGTGTAGTGACAAGACTGGTACTCTCTCCTTGAACAAACTCACAGTCAATAAAAACAAAGTGTTTTCCATAATCGATAAATATGTTGAACGTGGTTTCCGTTCTTTAGCTGTTTGCGAACAAGTAAGTTTCTATATTCTGGCGTTCTTAAAGATTTATGGTTCTCTAAGTTCGACACTAATGATTTTGTCTTGACGTTCTATAGGTGGTACCCGAGAAAACAAAGGAGAGCCCTGGAGGCCTGATACGAACCTATCCCATACTAGGCTCATATCGGTTCATAAGTCCAAGTGCAGAACTCACTCAAAAAGCTAGCTTGTTTGAGGAGGGGACACCTAGACATTATAAACCATTAACCAATCCCATACTTGGCCGATGTGGGATCATAACAATACCCTACCCTTTGAAGAACCAACGTCCTCGTTGGTCACGGCTATGTTGGTCACGGTTGGCAATTGATACCAATTGATACGAACCTATCCCATACTAGGCTCGTATCGGTTCATAAGTCCAAGTGTAGAACTCACTCAAAAAGCTAGCTTGTTTGAGGAGGGGACACCTAGACATTATAAACCATTAACCAATCCCATACTTGGCCGATGTGGGATCATAACAATACCCTACCCTTTGAAGAACCAACGTCCTCGTTGGTCACGGCTATGTTGGTCACGGTTGGCACCCCTCTTTGGTCCAAGCCACCGCTCCATAGGCCACCACTCCGAGCTCGTTGGTCACGGCTATGTTGGTCACGGTTGGCACCCTTCTTTTTTTGGGTCCAAGCCACCACTCCATAGGCCACCACTCCGAGTGTTGGAACCTCGAAAGGTAGGGCTAGCTCTAATACCACTTGATACTAGTCAAATGGAATGGATAAGAACAAACTAGGAATTACAAGAACTCGAAGATTGAACTAGTAAAACAATCAGGAAATCATGTAAAGATAGGGCATATGTTTGTTTTGTTTAGTGCATCCATTTTTATGAACATTAGGGCATCATTGTGTATGTTTAGGGCATCTATTTGTATGTTTAAGGTAACGTGTAATCATAATCATTTATTGATTATTGTTATGATAAGGGCATCAGTTAGTATGATTAGGGCATCGCACGAAGTGGTACAACATTTCTTAATATAATAATACAACATTTGTTTGTTTTCAAACAGATGCCTTTTAGTATCTCAAACAGATACACTAAAATGTATACTTATCGAAAAAAGTAGAAAAAAAAAGTTTGTGAAAAGAAATTTTCGGGAAAAAAAAATTTTCGAAAAAAAATTTGAAAATTTTTTTCGGAAAAATTTGTTTTTAAAATATCGATATTTTCAAATTTTCGAATTTTTTTTCAAAATTTTGAACTTTTTTCAAATTTTCAAAAAAAAAATATCGATTTGTTTTTCAAATTTTCGAACTTTTTTAAAATTTTTTGATTTGAAACAATCGATTTTTTCAAATTTTCGAATTTTTTCAATTTTTGAACTTTTTTTCAAATATTTGATTTGAAAAATATCGATTTTTTTTCAAATTTTGGAACTTTTTTTCTTATTTTCGAACTTTTTTTCAAGTTTTTGAACTTTTTTTTCAAATTTTCGAACTTTTTTTCAAAATTTTTGAAATTTTTTTCAAATTTTTGATATGACAAATATAGATTTTTTTAAATTTTCAAAAATTTTCCAAATTTTCAAAAAAAAATTTCATTCTTTTGAACTTTTTTCAAATTTTAAAAAAATATCGATTTGTTTTTTCAAATTTTTGAACTTTTTTTCAAATATTCAATTTGTAAAATATCGAATTTTTTTTCAAATTTTCGAATTTTTTTCCAATTTTCAAACTTTTTTTTAAATTTTCCACCTTTTTTTTAGAATTTTCAAAAAATATCGATTTTTTTCAAATTTTTGAAATTATTTTTTTCCTAATTTTCGAAAAAAAAATTAATTTTCGAATTTTTTTTATAAAATTTCGGATTTTTTTATAAATTTTTGAATTTTTTAAAATTAATAAAATTATATATTTATGTAAATATATAAAATTAAA
>BQNB010056439.1:0-30459 GCA_026074375.1 Tanacetum coccineum | reverse complement strand
TAATTCAGATAGTCCAAATGTAATCAAGAATCATCTTGGATTACCCTTTGGGAATGGCCATTCATTTATCTAATTAAATTTGGAGAAGGGCCCAATGGTATCATTCTGCACATATAATGTGAAGGAACAAATCCTTTATTGACTACAAGTATTGTGGATGCTGCTTCACATACACTTCAAAAAATAGCTTTTATAACTACTATATTCCAGGACAACGTTTGGCTATAATTACAAAAAGTGATATCCACACATACAATACTTGTTTGTAACTCAAGTCTAAGGATAATTATTTTAACCATTTTTGATATTTACTCATGACAGGGATCCAAAAGTAAATATTGGAAGGTTGGGGTATCCAATATGCATCCCTTGTGAATAGTTTGGCTGGAACAAGCCTTATATTCAAAGAATACAACCAACACTCACATTTGCCTTACATAACAATATTCCCATATTGTTAACCGACAATTGACATATTTAGAATGATAAATCATTCATGGATTAAACATGCAAAAATGGAATAACAATTAATATATGAATGAAAAACAAATTCCAAGCATCTTTATTCATCAAATAAATATTGTCTTACAATTCCAAATTATCCAAATACTAATTAAACACAGATTTACATGAGACTACTAGCGGGTATCAAACCAATTTTTCTAGTCAATTCAGAATGCTTAGGAAATGCTAAAGCCTTTGTAAAAGGGTCAGCTAGATTGTCATCTGTGTCAATTTGTTATATCCTCACATCACCCAAATCAATGGTTTCTCGAAGATAGTAAACTTTTGCGTGAAAATGTCGTGCACCTTTAGTAACTCCATGATCATTTGCTATTGCTATGGCTCCAGTATTGTCACAATATATTGTTATGGGTTCTTCAATTGTGGGAACAACATTAAGCCCATAAATGAATTTGCGAATCCATACAACCTCTTTTGATGCGTCAAAGCAGCGATATATTTAGCATCTCTAAATGAGGTTGCAAAAATACTTTGCTTTGTGCTTTTCCAGTCAACAACACCTCCATTCAAAACGAAAACATATCCTGTCTGAGACCTCAAGTCATCAGCATCTGTCAGATATCCAGCATCAGTGTAGCAAGAAACCCTAAGCTCTCGTTTCATATCACCTCCATAAACCAGAAACATATCCTTAGTGTTCCTAAGATACTTAAGAATATTCTTAACAGTAGTCCAGTGAATTCACCAGGATTCTATTGAAATCGGCTTGTTATGTTATGAGCGAACGCAACATCAGGACGAGTACATCTTACATCATACATGATCGAACCAACAGCCGAAGCGTATGGAACATTGCTCATGCGCTGCTTTTCAGCTGGTGTCGAGGCACCATCTGACTTACTCAATTTCAGCTTATCTTACATTGGTGATTATGTTCCACATTTGGATTCTCCATGTAATATTCTTTTTAATATTTTCCAATGTAAGCACTTTTGAATAAACAATTTACCATTTTGATCTATCACGGTTGATGCTTGATTCCAAGAATATATGCAGCTTCACCTAAATCTTTCATGCAAAAATATTTTCCAAGATAGGATTTTACATCTTGTAAACATTGGAAAATATTGTTTCCTGATTAATATGTCGTCGAATATAAGATTAGGAAAGTGGACATAATACTCCACTAGCGTTTGATATACACATGGCTTCATCACGATTTTAAGTGAAACCAAATTTCTTGATTTCATCGTCAAATCGCTTATTCCATTGCCTAGATGCTTGTTTAAGGCCATAAATGGAACGCTTGAGCTTGCATACATGGTTAGGATATTTTGGATTAACAAAACCTTTAGGTTGCGTCATATAGACTTCTTCGGAAAGATGTCCATTGAGGAAAGCAGTTTTGACATCCATTTGTCAAATCTCGGTTCATAGAACGCAGCTTATGCGCAATAAGTTCCTATAGCTCTTATGTCTACAACAGGAGAAAATGTTTCTTCATAATCAACCCCGTAGGTTTGAGTGAAGCCCTTTGCTACGAGACGAGACTTAAAGGTGTGTACTGCACCATCCATGTCGGTCCTCTTCTTGAAGAGCCATTTATGACCAACAGTTTTAGCATAGGAGGAAGTTCTACGAGCTCCCAAACGTCATTGTCTTTCATGGATATTCATAGCAGCTAACCATTTTTCGGATTCAAGATCCAATAATGCAGCTTTATAGTTGGTGGGTTCACCGAGATCCCCCAACTTGTGTTCCTTAGCATCGATGTACAAACACAATCGATCTCTGGGACGGCGTGTCCTAGTGGACCTACGAATGGGATTTATATCACTTTGAGGTTCATCAATTTCTTGATCATCCTATTCATGATCTAAGCTAGTGTCTAAAGAAGGATTTGTATCTTCTTCTTGAATAATTTCAGGATCTTTTAGACTCCCACTTGCTTCTTGATCTATAAGATTACTCTTAAATAACTCAGCATTCCGGGCAACAAATACTTTGTTCTCGGATGGGTTGTAGAAAGAATATCCCATCGTTTCCTTTGGGTATCCTATGAAGATACACTTAAAAGATCTGGGTTCTAGTTTGTCAGGTTTGGTAAGTGTATCACGCTTAACAAGTGCCTCACAACCCTATACTTTTAAGTAAGACAGCTTAGGGGCTTGCCCATGCCATATTTCATATGGTGTCTTATCAACCTTCTTAGTTGGAACCATGTTGAGAATGCGTGCAGCAGACTCAAGGGCTTTATCCCAAAGGACTATATCGGAAGAGTAGTTTGCTCATCATGAAGCGAACATGTCTAGCAGTGTTCTATTTCTCCTCTCGACACTTCATTATGTTAGGGCGTGTAGGGAGGAGTGCGATGGGCAATAATCCCATGCTCCTTTAGATGATCCAAAAACTCTTGACTCATATATTCACCTCCACGATCAGAACGTAGTGATTTTATGGTCTTCCCGAGTTGGTTTTCTACTTCCTTTTGAAACACTTTAAATGTCTCAAACACTTCATGTTTATGTTTCAGCAAGTAAACATAACCATACCGACTAAAGTCGTCAGTAAAAGTGACGAAGTAGTTAGCTCCTTGTCTTGACACGATTCTAAATGGGCCACATACATCGGTGTGTATAAGTCCAAGTAGATCTTTAGCCCTTTCCACTTGATGTGAATAGGGTTTTCTTGCCATCTTTCCAGACATGCATGAAACACACTTTCCTAAAGACTCAATGTCAGTAGAATTGAGAAGTCCATCGTGTTGCAACTTCTCAATGCGTTTCTTGCTAATGTGTCCAAGACGACAGTGCCACAAGAGAGAAGAGTCTAAGTTTAGCTTAGCTCTTTTATTGCTAACACGCATAGAACTATCATTTGTATTTGAACAAGACATTTCAATTTCATAAACACCATCCCTTGGGATAGACTAAATAACACATATTATTCTTATAAACAGAAATTGCATTATTAAATTCAAAACGGTTGATAAAACCATCTTCATACAAATGGAAATTGAAATAATCCCTCTAGTAATAGAAGGTGCATAATGACAATTCTTCAAAACAATAACTAGTCCACTAGGGAGACATAAATGATAATTTCCAATAGCTTCAACTGTTGCACGTTGGACCTTGGCCCATTTTTTTTTTTTTTTTTTTTACAGACTTAAAGCTTCTGGATTCGCTACTTACTTCCCGCAGACCTGAGTAATATTACAGATGTGAGTACCACAACCTGTATCATAAACCCAAGATGTACTAGGAAAGGAATAGAGTTCTATGGTGAAAATACCTGAAGTGCTAGCTCCTTGAGATATCTGCTTCTTTTTTAGGAACTCGGTGAGATATGTGGGACAATTCCTTTTCCAGTGTCCTACTTCACCGCAGTGATGGCAGATCGCGTCCTTTGCAGGATTATCCTTTTTGGGTGGTGGAGGATTCTTAGGTTTGGGGACATAAGATGGCTCAGCATAAGCATATGCCTTCGTACCCTTGCCTTTCCCTTGAACCCCTTTTGCAGCCTTAGACGGTTTCTTGTTTTTGTTATTCTGGACCTTTCCTACTCTTATAGTATGAAGCGCAGGTGCAACAACTTTCTTTGGTAGCGTCTCTTCATGTAGCTTAAGCATAGCATGTAATTATTTTACGGTTTCCCATCTGTGCATATTTAGTTCTGCACATGCTGTCATATTCCTTTAGTGAGTTCCTAACCAAAATTAGGCTTACTCCAAGGTTTAAAGTAACAAGGTGACCAAGACATTCCAATTGGTCAATGTAGCTCTTCATCTTTAGGACATAAGAGCTTACAGATTAACTTTCCTCCTGCTTGCACGTGTGAAAATCTCTCACAGTCTAAAGGAGTTCCTGTTCTGCTTGCTTAGAATATAAAGCTTTAAGCTCTTTAAGCATTTCATTGGTGCCAAGATGGGCTAGATTCTGTTGGATTTCTAGGTCCATAGTCAATAACATCATCACAACAATTTCCTTTTGGTTCTTGACCCACTCATTATAAGTGGCCAGGTCCGCAGGAGGGATTGGCTGATCAGGTGCAGGAGCAGCAGGAATTGGTTGCTCCAGGTATTTTTCCTTATCTTCTATTGATAAGACCAACCGAAGTTGTCTATACCAGTCAATGAAGTTAGGTCCAGTAAGTTTTTGTTTCTTTACCGAATTGTTTCCGATTGAGGTAGTCATCTACAATTAACAAAAAAGTTCAATTAATTAGTATTTTCGATAATTAAATTCTTAATAGAATCAACTACCCAATTAATTACTAATTAAGACTAAGATCCAACTTGACCTCCCACTTATTACCAGAGGTCTCACCAGTGAGTAAACAAGTAGAGCAAGTGGTAAGCGACGATCGCTAATTGCATTAAAATGCAACTCTTAGACTTATGAGACCGGTCAAGACATTAATCGACAAGTAATAATGTCAAGAGCATGTTTAGTTCTCATCTTATGCCTCGGGTCCAAGGTCTGACCAAGCATACTCGAATTAAGTCGACCAAGCAAGAACGTGCAAAAATCGCCAGAGGTCTGACCAGTGAGAAAAATTCGCCATGGGTTGGAATGACCCTAAGGTCTGACCAAAGAGGCCAAGCCAAATGCATGTGTTCCTGGTTGGCTGGCATAGACTTAAAATTTAACAATTAAGGGTATACACATAAAGTGATAAAATGGCGTGTACAAAGAAGCATGCAAACAACTTTGTAGCACTAATTTTAAAAACCTTTAATAATGACACTGTAGTGACATGCCATGGTTCACGGTAACTCCAATCGAACGCACAAAGAAGCAGAGAATCAGGTCAGCGCGAAGCGTATTAAAAACCTGAGTTCTTTAGGAGTGTTGACCACTTCCGCCTTAAACTTCTCTTATAGTTTGTTCTAGTGGATGAGCCGTACTTCCCATGAGTCCATAGCGTCCAGTTTTTAAATTCATGAAAAACGTGTTTCATAGTTTTAGGTCTTTTAATGTTATAAAAACATATTTTCCACAAAACACATAGCATGTCACAATGAATATGTTTTAGGCGTGTAGAATTAAAGACAGGTTTAATGTCATCTTGTATCATTTATTAGTCCGTATTCCATTTGTTTAGGCATGTAAGCATGTAAACTAGTAAACAAATAAGCATGTAGGAACATAATAAATAAGATAACATTAAATTAAAACGACAAGTAATAACCCGAGTTCTCTACGAGTCTTCCCCAATTGGAGAACCATAAGACTCTCACTAGGTTTTCATCAAGTGTCTAGATCGCCCCATTCATCACAAGTTAATGTGATTGAGTAGGTTTTATAGCTGGAATTTAGAAAACAAATCAAACTAACAATTTAAAAGATCTATTTTTCATAAAAATAAAAAATATTTAGTTTCCAAAAATAAAATATTTACAAGATCTTTTAAATAATTAGGAAGATTTTATAATCCTAAATAAACAAATTAAAAGAAGAAAGAAATATGGCTAAATTAACAATTAATTTTATTCCTCTTTTAATTCTCTATTAACTTTTAATCATTAACTTGCAAGATCTAGCAATTTTTTTATTAATTTATGGTAAAGATTTACATATCTTTACCATATTTACAATAAATCAATAAGAAAGAAAAATAATCGCAATAATAAAAATCAAATCTAGGCGTGTAGCAAGGCGTAAAATTCGATTTTTAAGCGTGTAACCCTAGATGCCAAAACGAGTTGACTCGTGATGAGCTAACCAATTTAGTCACGAGTGCGCAGCGGATGGATCTAGTTATGGCAAGTAGGTTAACATATATTAAATAAGGAAAGCGTACCTTTTGCGATTATTCTTGAATACAATAAGCGTCTAAAACAAACGCCTCTACGGTTGCTCACACAATTACGTCAACCAAGTATGCTAGATTGCTAGTCTAACCTTCATGAACAAGCACCAAGTGTAATACCAAAATCAAACGCACGCCTTGCGTTTCTTTTGAAGTCGAACTAAACAAACCCTAATAAAAAGGTTTAAACCCTAATTCGTCACCTTTGAGGAATTCACCAATCAACTACTACGCGTATCTTGAATTTGTCAAGCAAGGAGTTCAAGCAAAACGGGAAAAACCCTAATTCCGCATTTTAACCTCGCGGTTTAGGTTAAATCGCCAAAACCCTAAATCTAGTGATTTAGGGGAGGCGGTTTAGATGAGAAAACCAAAAAACCCTAAAGGGTTTAGGGTTCGGTTCGTGGGTTTTTGGGCAGAGGGAAGCACCGAATTATTTAGTGTTTTTGGGAGAAGATAGAATGAAGAATGAGGGATATGGGGTGTGTTTATATAGGCACCCCAATAACCCTAACTCTTGTAAAAAAAATTAGTATAATTCCCTTAATTAAAAACAAATCTTTCTCCTTCCTTTTCTCCTCTCATAACCGGCCACAAACACCCCTTCTAGAACCTTGGGGAGTTTCGGCCAAACAAGCCACTCCTTGAGGTTCGGGTTTTGTCCGGTTTAGTCCCTCGGTTCTATATTTAGAATGTACATTAAATTAATTAAAACGTAAACTATTAACGACTATTTTATATATATTTCATGAAGTAAAAACATACTCTTTCGTGTTTAACGTGTGTGCCCCTATAGGCTCACATATTCTAATGTATTTAGCGAAACCAAACTTACCATTTTCCAACATGGCTAGCTTTTCCAAAAATATGCTTAAACTCTTAGAGCATAGCTTATATCATATATGATAATGTATATAAGTTTTTACACTTTTTTCATTCAGCTTATCATATATGATTGATCATATATGATAATGTACATCATCTATGATTTATCACTTAGTGGAACTAACTTGTTTTATATATTCTTCGTTTCTAAAAGGATCATCTCAGCATCATTTCCTTTTCAAACGGAATTCGCCTAATTTCCAATCACACATTCTCTTCATTAGAAACCTATCCTTGTCTACCTATTCTGGTTTTAACTTAAAATCCTACTTATCAGGCTAACATTTATCAAAATATCTCTAGACAGTCATAACCTAACCTACAATCAAGTTTTTTATTCATTAAAAACACTATGACTTCACAAAAATCACAATATATTCATCAAAAACGATATAATCAGTTATATATGTGTTTTATACCTTTATCCTTTATTTTCGCTCCTTTTTTTGAGTGAATACTTGTCGTTCTTTGTCTTCTCCAGTTATCAGTGCTTGCTTGTTTTGCCGGAATCATGTTTTTCCGTTATCGTTTATTGATTTTGTGTGTGTTTTTACTCTGTCTTTTTTATCGGTGTATTTATGTGAGTACTGTGTGTTGTAGAGAGAGAATTGAAGAGACGGTTTTTGAAATTTGTGAGAAGCTATGATCGGGATGGGGGTGTTAGGTGTTATGGTAAATTACCATAACACCCCTCCGCCTGTTTTCTTATTTATTTTTTTTAATTAAATAATTTCTATTAATCTTGGCCATAGATCTTGTTTGGATGGATGGTTGGGATTTGTCCCCCCCATCTAAAGAAGGGAGCGTATCCAAAATAACTCCCCTCTTGTTTACACATGCATATCTTCTAAGTTCCAACTCATTAAAAAGTATTACTGTATATTTTTACCAGACGTATCAAACGAGTATATTGTTGCTCTTTATATAGATTCATTGTAGACCAACAATTGTTGGAGTCAAAAGTATAGTAAAAACTACAATGTTCATTCCTACATGATTTTGGCCCTAATAAAAGCGAAATTATTCTTTTAACATACCAGGAACATATTATGCAATTCTGTGTTCTTGAAATGTAACCAACCACAACTGCTAGTGCAGATTTAGACAAGGGAACCACATAAAGCTACATACATGTTTACCTTGCACCACCCTCATAGTGATGTTCAAAGTGTCCGATAGGATACAATCGAATAAGTTTTATAAAACAAAGTCAGAGTCAGAAAGTTATGTTTTGAGGAACAAGTGCCAAATACATTATAGAACTAAACATGTCACAACATAAATTCGTCCATCCACATCAACAACAATGTTACAACCTAAACACCAAGGGACGGAGACAGCTTCCGAACATGTTCTGGTATCAACTTAGCCAGAAGTTCTGTGGATGCTCCTTTCAACTCTGTACAGTTTGAATAATACATCAAACATTAGATTCATTGTGTGCAGTAATAGAAAACAGGAAAAAATAAGTGAAGAATTATATTTTACCTTGGAGACTAATGAAAAGGGTGGCAATGGGCGGCCATTTGGGGAGACGAGTGCTTGGATCACCGTAGTGTCAAAGAAGGGTGGGACGCAGGCTCTCAACGTTACAAATCAAGTAATAAACGGATTTGAGTAGAAAGACATTATAGGTGGCAATTTCGACCCATTTGCTAATGAATAGGTTGATTTTTGTTGTGGTTTATGTTAAATGGGTCAAATGAGAGAAATAGCTACAGTGATTAAAAAATAGATTATAACTACTGGAATCATATTTGCCACTGACTAGTAATAAAGAACTGGGCAAAGATTGTTAAGGTTCAGCCTGATCGTACCAGAAGTTACCCATGCTGATCCCTTACCCGACCCAACCAATTTGCCACCTCTTCAGGGAAATAACTCATATACACGCTCTATCCACCAGAACTGCAAACGAGGGCATTACCACGTACTCCCCAAACGCGGGCATTATGATCATACACCCTCTCTCTAAACATGCATTCCTTAAGAATCTGTTACTCTCCCTTAACACAAATGGTTATATGTTCATGTGGCTTACCTTCAATAGTTCAAACATCATGGACAGAGGGCGTCCATTTTATTCTTGTGCTACATGGTAAGTTTTTCAGTAAAGAGTAAAGACGGTATTTTAACTGGATATCGTTGCGTGGAGTTGCATCTTGAGGTCAATTAACATTCTTCAAGGACTTACCAAAGCAAAGGCAAATCAGGTTTCAAGGAGGAAGCGGTCGCTGTGTATAAATTGAGCATTTTATGCACATGCAAATAAACTATTATGCATGATGATGTACATAAACCCTGCATCTATATGAAAAGTCATTATAACTTCTTCTTCATCAGAATCCCACACCAATCCAAGCCATCACCCATTCCATCATCTTCACTCATCACCATAGCGGGAGTATCTGCTGCTTGTACTTGATTTTTGAACCCATGGCCTTTGATGCCAACTCCTATTATTCTTCAATGATGGCCTTAATATGGGATTATGATTATGATGGGGACATGAGTGAAGAGGAAGTATAGGTGAATCTGATGAAAAATAAAAAGTAGTGACCCGTATAATGACTTTTCACAAACTTATCTACTGATTAGATGCAAGTTTACGCCCATTACTGTACATAACAATTTAATTACATGTGTATAACACCCAACTTATACACAACAGATATTTCCAACTTCGAGTGTGATATAAACTTGATTTGATGATCCCCTAAAGATCATTACTTGACCTCAACAACCAAGTAATTATATCAGGAGCATAAACTGATCAAACTACAAAAGTCATAACTAAACTTACCATTTTAGCATAAGAACAAAATGAAGTCATTTATTTGTTTGATAACCATGTATGTTCAAATATTGAGGGTTAGCTACATGAACATATCACCATTTTTGCTGAAGAAGAGATGAGAAGGTTAAGGGGAGGGGTGCATTTTAAAAAATAGTGGAAAAGACCATGAAAGCCCTCGTAGGAGGAGCACAACATAACAATCCCGCTAGAGAACAAACTTCGTATATGCAGACCAAATTTGTAAGATCTCCAGGGACCATTTTTATTGATAAAAATATTGTCAATGCTTAATTAGTTATTTTTCACAAACCAAATGGACAAAAAAATTGAATTCACTCAATTAGTTAAAGGACAAAAAAGTAAGCACGTCAATCCAAGACGATCATAAACCCTTGACTCCTCGAGTGATTTACTAGTGATAGCCCATTTGAACTATGTTTCCCCCAACCAAACTTAGGATTTAAATCGTATAAGTCCAAATTGACACAGTTTTGTCCACCATTCAGGCCAAATATACCCCTTCTTCTTACTACCCAAGGTCCCAAACACTTTGACATGAGTAGATATCCACTTAGAACTTTCCAAATTTTAATGGGCCTAACGTTCGCAGTGAGCCAGAAAGACAAGGAATAAAATACAGAAGCATGTTTGCCCTTAAAGAGAATTAAATTACTCTAATTTCCACATATGAGAAGTGAGAAAAAGGATCGATGTACTTACAGCTGTGCACCTCAGGTTCGGAGAATATTGGAGTAGTCTTGAAACAAGATCTACAGCTTCTGGGGGCATCCGCTTGTGAAAAATCTATGATATTCAAAGAATAAAACCTTACGTCACATTTATGTATTGTGTCACGTAATTAGCAAAAGAGATGAAAATTAGGGTTCTCACTTTGTGCCATGGGTGCGCTTTGATTTGCGGAAACTTAAACTCTGTGTAGTTTGGATTCATACATTTTATTTCTTCACGAGTCGGGGTGCCAAGGACCTAAAACAGCAATGTAACAAAAACAACAGAAAATATTAGTTATGAAAAATAATGGGAATATATAACTAATTTTTTGAAGTTAAAAATATCGATAAACTTGCCTTGATAATTTCTACAAGTTGGTCAACTCCACTCTCACCTGGGAAAAGTGGCTAATAATGCAGAATGGCGCAAAGGAAAAATCTTAATAAAATAAACCCACAAAATATAGCAAGTAATATAAGAGATCAATTGCAGATGTGTTGAAAGCTGAAAAGAACCTGTCCAAGAAGAAACTCTGCCATAACACAACCAACTGACCAGACATCAATTGCAGATGTGTATTCAGTTGCACCGAATATGAGTTCAGGTGCACGGTAATATCGAGAACAAATGTAGGATATATTCGGTTCCCCTTTGACCTGTGTCATAGACCATATAAGTTAAAGACGAAAACTAAAAGAAATATACACTTTCACAGGCATGCTACAATTCTATATTAAATCAACTTTATGCGTAAATAAAGTACCAGAACTTTTGCACTCCCAAAGTCGCAGAGTTTGAGCTGATGAGTATGAGGATTGACCTGAAAAACAGAAGGTTCACATTGTAACATGAAATTTTAATAAAGCCTTGAGAATTTAGTGTTCGGGAGGAAGAGAAAATCTCACCAGAAGATTTTGTGGCTTAATGTCTCGGTGGCAAACACCTATCGCATGAATATAAGCCAGAGATCTAAAGATCTGAAACATTCAAGAATATCACGAGTTTTTAATAGTCTATATTGACAAGGTACACTAACGTCGAGTTTTAGTCGTGATTCAACTCAGCCAAGTCTTCTCAGAGAGAGTCTGTGGATATTACTATTACATAAGAGGTGGCATATTCAACCAATCTACTTACAAACAGGGTGATTTGGGTTATGTTTCAACTCCAATGGGTCATATGGATGCTAAAAAAACCCGTAACCAAAACTTTATAAAATAATTTAAACTACTACAGTACAATTATGTAATCCTTTTTGACACACCAATTTGAATATTAACAATTAAAAAACTTGGAGAGTGTGACAGCCTGACAGGTCAATTAGATCAGTTTCTACAGTAACAAAAAATAACAAAATTATGAACCCACATAAACCCTTTGAAGTTGTTAACCAACACGTCAGACCCATTTTTTGCACCTTTCGATAAATATTCCTAAGAACAAACAAGTGTATACACCGAGTTGTAAGAGAAAGGTTTTCAAGGAAGCACATCAGCAAGCTTCATGATAAGACGAAAAAAGATACAAACCTGATAAGTGTATAGGTTGACATATATCATAGGCATCCTCTGGTTTGCCTTGCTGTAGTGTCTTGTTACACGGTAAGTTGGCTCTGGCACATATTCTATAACCAAGTTGAGATAAAGTTCATCCTTGTTGGTGGTTGAAAAGAAGCAGTGCTTGAGTGAAACGAAATTGGGGTGATCGAGCATACACATTGTTTATAATTCACGGTTCTTGTAACGCTTATCCTGCAAAACTTTTTTAACGGCAACTTCTCCACTGTCTAAGCACTTCGCTTGCAAAATTAAAGACATAACTTTTTTGTTTGATTACAGTATATGTGGTGAACTGTGCATTTGCAATGTGACAATTCCTATTAAAAAGAAGGTTGGCAATACTCAGAACATAAGCCTATAAACTTACCTCAAATACAATTCCAAAAGATCCTGACCATCAACACGCTCCGCATATAGCTTATCGTTGAAAGTACCAATGAAGATGATTAAGTTCAAAAAAAAAAAAAAATACAAACAACCTGTAAAGATTAAAACTGTTGAGCAATAAAGACTTCGCAACCAAAAATTTTTTTTTTTGAACATCTACATGATCAGTTAAATATATTTGATGGACCAAAAAATACATCATAAGCAATTTTCCTTTTCCTGTGCCTTAACTTATTGATGGTATTTTACAGGAAAATATTCAACATCACTTGCTGACACCACTTCCATCATCCAAAACACCATAAATAGGACTCATATGTGTCAATCAAACTTACTGTTTAAAAATCGGCATTATTCTTAAGACATCACACATTTTCTTAGAAAAAAGAAATCTATAACTTGCGTGGTACCACTCTTACTACTATATCATCCGCCATACAATAAAATCAGGTTATTAAATCAAGCAATTTAATATAGAAAATTAGAAATACAAAACCATGGTGATATTATGAGAGCTATCATAGGATCATGACGAAGTGAATGAAAAATACCTGTTTCGGTTGACCATTTCTACCTCCAATGGTAGTAACAATTATATGACCAGTCTCAGTACCATGTCCATCCACCACCGTAGCCTCCATTTCCTAAAACGCAAAAGACAATCATGTGAGAACAGCACTACAGAAACGCATCCGACAAATTTATAATAGATTTCGAGAACTATTTAGCACAAATAAAAAAGACCAACCTTTTCCACCTTGTCATCCTTAATTTTCATGTCATTGATTTCTTTCGGCAGTTTATCAACCATCATAGAATCATCAGTACCAACTCCTGCTCCTGCTGCAGGAGCCACTCCACCAGATGCCATTTTGAGTCAAAACACGCCAACGAACTAAACCTAATTTCACTTAGACGCCACTTAAACTCTAGAGCATCTGCATATGACAAAATATTAAAAGACCTAACTTTTGTTTCAAATCAACAACAGATATCAGCTCTTCTAATTCATTATCATGTTTTTACATTTAAGTCTTTGATATCTTATTATCAATGTTATATATACACCTCAGCCTCAGATTCATAAATGCTTGCAACATTTCAATAACCATATGAGCTCTCCAACACAATTATATTAAAGTTAGTCAAGCTGTCTAATTACAAAATGCAAAAAAAAAAAAAAAAACAAGTTGATAATCATTCTGTATTAATTTACTGTTCCTAAAATTACTCAAAACAAAACTTAAAATAACATAACATAGTCTCTAAGTTAGTTGATACACATACACAGATACAACTCAAACATATGATCAAAAAAAAACATAGAATAGATTTTATATACCTGAAACTTTAAAAACAAGGATGAAATTTGAAAGAAGCAAAAATATTATTTGTGTTGAAGAGAGAAGGTGTAAAAGAAAGAAAGAAGCTGTGTGTGTGATGGTTGCAGAGATCAAGATTTGACCATGTGCGACTCTCTTTCAATACATTTTTTTATATTTTTTATAAATTATTACAGGTCAGTAGCAGTAGCCGGATTTCAAATGGTTTTATTATATTTGTCGTCTAGTGGTTTTCAGTTTACAAGTCCGTGTACTCAACCCAACTTTGAACAACAACGGCCATCAAATGATACTATACTTTTTTTCTTTTAAGCATTTCATACTTTTAATCTACAATTTAAAAAATCTATGAAACATGTGAGGGGTGGTGCAACATAATAAAATATTCATAAGAAAAGAGGTAAACATGTAAGTCCAATAAGACGGGGAGTAAATAAGAAGACATGAAAATTTTTTTTTTTTCTATTATCACGACGCACTTATCGCCACATCAACTTTCTAATTTTACAATCAACTTCATCACCAACTTAATGTAATAAGACAATCAACTTCGATACTCAAATATATCACACTTGAACACAAATGTAACCCACTAAAACCAAAATCTCGAACACACACAAAAAGCTAAAACTCCCACGACTCAGACGTTCAGACGTCGCGTTTTCCAAATGCACTAAAGTATGCTTCAAATGATGAGGCTAATGAAAATTGACGCATCTTCAGACTCGCGCATCGGCAACGCATGCGTCTTTAAAGTATTATCATGGATGGTCTTATAAGAATTTGTTTACATGTCGAGTTATGAGATACCATTACGAGCTGTATCCTCACAAAATCTTACAATAAATAAAAATTCGGATAATAGTTAAAACTTGAAAAACTACTCATTCTTTTCTCTTGCATGTAGTTTTCTATTTTTATTAAGGTAATTAAAACGTGTGAATAAAATGACATCCATTTAATTTTTCTGGTCTTTTTTCTTTTATATACCTTTCTTTATCTAACACACTTTGAATTTTTTGTACGTATGAAGAGGGAAGGCGAAGTGTAAAGATATGTATTGACAGCTAGTAAAGTTTGTAGCCGTTCATACCGGCATCTTTCTGAAAATAACTTTGACCATTAGTGATCTATATATAGTACTCTACTAGTTTATTCACGCAGATCCGTTATATAAAATTTTGTACTTGTAGATTTAAAAGATAGTTGTATTCAGGTCCATAAACTGAAGTAGTGTTAATTTGCAAAAATGGCCCTTGTGGTTTGACCAAATTGCTCGTTTCGTCCACGTGATTTGGAAAGTGCAGGCGGCCTCTTTGTGAGGAAACCTGAAATCCATTTTAATCATTTGTCAAACTGAAATGACTAAGATACCCCTGTGTTCTTTCAGCTTTATATTCCCACTTGAATTTATAATTTTTCTTTAATGATATTCATATATTATCATTGACTTTTACCAGATTTATTAATGCATCAAAAACAACAAGATGCTGACAGTATAGTCTCATTGGGACCATCAGTAGGAAAACAAACTATTAACTAGTCACTCTCACCAACAAGCACGACAAGCACGACCTAAGCTAGAAGTGTGCTCCAAATAAGTTGGTCCGTCGAAGGACGGCCCAGGTCTGGAGTCAATAGCATTAGTACTAGTCTGACAAAGGTATGATGACAATGTATCAGAAAGGTACGATGCAGGACTACCGCGATTGACTGACATGTCGCGACAACCAAACCAACGAATACAGAGGAAGTACCAGCTCGGCGATTTCCCCGCTGAGCCTAACGACAACCATAGTTCTCATGTCGTCAGGTAACATTCGAGTAGTATAAATAGTAGAGGTCCGCTCCTCTGGACGGACAAGTTTTACACACACTCTGAACCAAACTAATTCTCTCTCTCTCTCTCTCACTTTATCTATCCGCACTTATCTCATATTCCCATACCTATCCTCACGTCGGAGGTTAGTCTCAGATTCAAAACCCGAGGCAAGCTGAAGGTGTTCCCTCTTACTTTCAGCTAGGGTACGAAGGAGCAGCCTCCAATGGAACCAAGCTGAAAACAGTTTCTCATTGAGGTTCGAAGCACGTGGCTAAGCCAAGCGCTCACGTGAAATTTGCATTAACATGGCGACATCTGTGAGGCTCGGTATTCCAATTCTACTCAATCTAGAGAGCGCCAAGTTATGGGAGATTCACAACATGATGGGGGAGGCCTTGGGGGTTTGAGGAGTAAGGTGTGAAGATCTGTGCTCAAGAAGGAACTTCCGCCCATTCCCTGTTAGCCAAACAACTCCTTCTCCAGATTCCTCGAGAGATTATCGAGTGTTAAGGAGAATGATTGTAATAATCCGTATTTTCAGGTCATTCTACGACTCAATATTTCCATTATTTATTTTTAGAGTTTTACGCGTTTACTTTTAATTATTATCGTATAGTTTTTTTTTGAACAACCGATTCATTAAAAAAACTAGCAAGGCGCTAGGAAGAAGAAATTACAAGGGAAATTATTATCGCTGTGTTAATCGGTGTAACTAAAATCAACAATAAGTAAACGGACACCAAAAGCAAGTTAAAGTTTACATCAAGCAAATGTTATATAATTATTATGAGTATAATTTTTAACTTTTCATATTTTATTTTTATTGGTTACGTAAAACGTTTACGTTTCGCAATAAAATACGTTTAGGCATACCCGGAAGCACCAATACCCATCTATACTCAAACAAATACCCACTCTTATACCCAATGCATAAAAATTAAATCATTTGTTCACAAATTAAACCATAGGTCCGGTTGTATATGTCATACACACTTGGTAAATTAAACAACTTCACTAGTATACTCCTTAAGCCCACCAAGTACTTACTTATCCCTGTATCTAGAAATGGCCTTGTCAAGAGTAACATTTACTCCAATAGGGTGTCTCCCTCCTCCTAGGGAGGAAGAGAGCTCTTACATGTTGTACCCTAACCCATATACTTAACCAAGGTTAGTTTAAGGTAAGGTTAACATATCTAGTTACTACATAAAGCAAGTCATACATTAGCTAACTCACTCTCTCATTTCCTAGCAAGTAAAATTTTCACAAACTCTCTCTACCACAAACAAAGCCCACAGCTCACCTAAATTATTTAGGGTTTCATATAGATTTTATTCTTCAAAGCTACAAGTGTTCAAGCATTGATATTAGTTATATTTAAGGTATTTGGGGTTGATTTGGAAGCTTGGGTTTTAGATTAACAAGGGTTGTAAGCAAGAAGATTTCTAGGGTTTTCATTTAGGGTTTGAATTTGGGTTGAGGTCTAGGGTTTGATTCTTGTGTTCTCGATCAATCTACACATCTCTAAGGTTTATTTAAACCTTAATCATTTCCATTATTCATTTACTTATGTTTACATATTTGTTATACATGTTAATCACCACCTAGGTTGTTTTTATGATTTATGAAACATTGCAACATCATGAGAAATTTGAATCTATATATATATGTATTGTAAAATATGTTTAAAATGGAAGTACACACTTTATATAAGTGTTAATTCATTTATCTGTTTAGTTTATAAATTAATTTGTGTTGAAAGTTTTATTTACAAAGTTTATGTACAAATATTAGGAGGACACTTTATCTTGGACAATCACAATGGACAAATTAGAGGACCTAAAATAAGTAAGACTTATGGTATAAAGTATAGCAAAAGACTTGTACAAAATTTCTCAAGAGATGGGTTTATAAAAACTAAATTGTAAAACATATAAAAACCCACTGTTTTTATACCTTCGGTTAGAGTTCGATTTTATAAAATAATGGAATAATTTTTATAAAATAGTACTTTATTATAAGGATGTAAGCAATATAAAGAAACTTGAAACCAAGCTTATATCGGAAGAAGTTATTGTCATTTGCAAGTTTACGATATCTATAAATTCTATTTAAAAGCAGTTTTGCAATGATGACATGAAATAGCTATTTTTAGTTAGGTGTCATTCAATTAGAGTGTAATTGATAAAATTATGATGTCATCTATATTTTATAAAACTTTTTTCAATAAAAGAGTATACTTTGCAAAATACGTATGGTTAAACTTTTTCTTTGTGCAAGCTTTTTAGTTGCTTTTTGTTTTTGTGAGTTCCAAGGCCGCAATGCTTTTTTCTCATTTGAAATTCAAATTCAAATGCTTTGATATCCATTTTCTTTCATTATATCTCAGATCTCAATCACAACCTTTCAGACTTCCAGTCATCTTTTTACCGCCCTTATAATCTTGCTCTCTTTTGTGATCGTTTATTTTCTCTTTTGTTTGTCTTTGAACTTTGTAGGTTCAATCTATGGTAGCTTGCACTTAAGGAATTTCCAGGAAATAAGATGATGATCAAAACAATTTTTGTGCAAGGAAAATAATTTCTGGTTAGTACCTTAACTATTCCTTTATCATCTGTCAAGAAATCATTTCAGAGTTCTTCTCCTTTGTTTTCAAACCACTTAATATATGATTTGTTATTGTTTGATTTTTTAGGCTTTTAAGGGTTTGCATAGCTTTTTTTTCTTTTAAGTTTGATGGTCCTAGATGTTATCAGTTCAGGTATCAATATAAAATTTGCAAATTTGCCCATGACCCTTTCATTTCTCAATCACTAACTTATTAACAGGTATGTTGCTTTGTTCTTTCAAGTTTTGTTTTTTGTTAATCTAGGCTCATTAGCGAGGTATTTGAGGGGCTTTATAGCTTTTTTAGGTATAAAAGAAAAACATAAAAGGCTCTTTTGAAGCTTTTTGGACAAGCTTATTTCTTGAGATTTGAGAATGTATAAGTTGTTAAGTTTAAGCTTACCCAAATACCCCCTTTGATAAACTAAACTTTTAGCTATGCAAAAGAAAAGAACACAGTTTTTACTTTACCGTGTTTTGAGCAGAACATTGGTTTAAATTAGTAATCTTAAGATTCATTTATATATTAATCAACAGCCGTGGCTCAGTTTCATAAATGTGTTCTCATGGGTTTATTTAAAAGGGGGGTTTTTTTAACTTTTGGTTTGTGTCTTTAATTTGCAGCATGGTGGGATTAGATCATTAGATTTTAAGCAAGTATAAAATCTGATGATTTATTATAATTCTTACTGTATTAGTTTCTTTTGGGGATTAAACATGTACATACTTTTTGTATCCAAAACTTGTGAAACATTCCACCTCTTGATTATATAATTATATATTCAAAACTTTCATTGTGGCAGGAGGTGAATAAGAACCTTTTCATGCCCGTTGAGAGTTATTTTTCTTGGAGAGCGGGTGCTTGGATGACATACTTTAGTAGATACCTAGAATGATATTCATGTTCGTTATTTCTGTAAAGTGCAGAGTAGGAAAGTTATAATAGATTGTTAACATTGCATTTGAAAAGTGATTTTTTTATTATTTGTTTTCAAGTTAGTATATGCTGTTTCTGTCGTAAGAAGTATATAGTGAGTATAGCAAGATTGATTAGGCACTTGTGACTGTTTTGTAATGTTGTTTTATTGAGGGTTTGGGCATTTGAGATGTAACTGATTACATAATACAACTTAAAGACGTTCTTCAAATACAAACTTTCTGCCATATATGTGTATATTAAATATATACTTGCTATTCCTTCTGTACTTCGATGGTTTTTTTTGAGTTTGTGTACTCGTTACTTGTGAAAGGTGGTGTAAATAGAAGAGCTTAAACAATTCATGTTGAGTGACTGTGGTCATTGCTTTAGTTTTAGTTTTTAAGCTTTCCATGGACTAAATTTTTAAACCCATTGTTTTATCCGTTGGCACCATCATTTGTATTTTTAAAAGAAACGCTGTGCGGGTGGACTTTTGCAGTAGCTTATCTGAATTTGAGTCATCTCCGATCAAAGTTAGAGGATATACTATTTTTTTTAAAATGTCATTCAATTAGCTTTTCTATTCAAATGACTTGTGCAAATTCTGCCATGAGAGTCTTCTAAAAAAGATTATTATATGGTGATGCTCTTAGAATGTGAAATAGAATATATACTTCCAAATAGAGTGATACCCAAACATTGTGTAGATTTGTTTTAATTTATCATTATACTTAAGTAATTTTTATCATTAATCTTAATGTGTTACTTTCGGTGATGTGCTCATAAATTGATATGGAGGCGTTCCTAAAAAAGTTACTGAATATTTTTTTTCACTTATTAACTGGTCTTGCCGTGTATTACACGGGGTCATGAGCTAATAATATATATATAAAAAGTGTTTTTATAAAAACTTATTTTATATAAAACCCTTACTGTTTGAGGTCTGGTAAAATAATGGGAATATTTTAGTAATGGGAAATATTTTAAAAAGATAGTACTTTTCATGAGGAATCCAAACATGTAAGAAACTTGAAAAACGGATTTAAAATAAAGGTGATGCGTTATTTACAAGTTTAAGTTAAAAAGTATTTTTATAAAAGTAAATTTATAAAAATAAGTTACTGTTCATGACAGTAAACTATTGGAGATTAATCTTCCTAAATAGTGGTTTTAATTATGAAGACGTGAACATATGAATTACTTAAAACCGAATTAAAACGATCGAGATACAATTAAAATACGATTGCAATAATTAAAGTTATAAAAATTATTTTTATAAACTTTTACCTACTGTTACTGTTCATAACAGTATTTAACAATATAATAACTATAATATTTTGATAGATTTTCTTAATACAAAACCATGGACATAAGAAATGCTTAAAACGGAGTTAAAACGATTAAGATACGAGGTTTATAAAACCTTGTGCACTATTTTTAGTTTTATACATTATTTTATAAAAACAATTAAATTAATTATATAATATTAATACATAATCAATAAAAATATTAAATCATATATTTTTAACAAATAATACCCGAGTAAACAAAAATGATATTTTTCTTTACGGATACAATTACATGTATCTTTATTTAACAAAGTACGATTTAATTATAACTTTAACTTTTGAAATTAAATAAAACTATTAGGTGGTGGTGTAACTATATAACATGTGATATTTTATTTATATAAAACACATTATTCTCATACGACCTATAATTAATTAGGTTGCATTCGGATTGCCGAGACGATTTACATATTTGATTTAGATAATCAAATCATTCACTTACGGTGAGTACATAGCCCTGCTTTTATACTATTACAATGATTTACAATATTGGGGTGAGAAACATGCATTGTTTTACGATTGGACGCAAGTACACTTTTATACAAATTTACAAGTTTACCTAAGTAGCTATAACCCACTATGCCCATGAATCATGAACTGTTAATTACTGTATTGTAAGCGCGAATGTTATGAATAGATCTATTTGGGATTGACATCCCCGTTCGGGTGAGTAGAGCTCACTAGTTTCAAATGTACTAAAACAACGAATGTATACCATGTCAGAACAATTTGGATGTTGCGGGTTGAACATCTACACAGGCACATTATGTGCATTAATTTGCATACATATATGTTGTAGCTTCAGTGTCATGAGCTTAGTGCATTTTGTAATTACTTTTGAGATATTGTATACATGTCTTACATTTGGAAATCTTGCGGTCCTACTTTATACATTTATTAAACCTGTGAATTCATCAACTTTATGTTGACATTTTAAAGCATGTTTTTCTCAGGTCAATAAGGTACAAGAACAAGGATATATTGGGGGTCAACATTTTAGGAATCATTTTGCATGGAGATTTAAATGCATTACATTTTGGAGTATTTGTTATGTATCAAAATCTTTACATTTTCATGGGTGAACAATTTAAGCTTTGGACTTCTGTAACAAACAAGTTTATTTAATCCAATGTATCATTTTCAAATGACTCATATAGAGGTCATTCTCATATCTTGTGTTGTTGATCTATGAAGTAACACTCTCAGACCCATATTCCACTGCGACCCATTTTGGAGGTGTTACAGATTGGTATCTAGAGCTAAGGTTATAGAGAACCAGGTCAAATGTTTTACTTGGACTATAACCATTTTCAAACATTGCATCATACAAAAGTTTTCACAGGACATACATACACTATTGAGTTGCATTAGTCGGTTATACTATATGCTTTCATAATCTATATATGTGTTCATATTATACTACGTATATACTATATTAACCTCATATAATATACTTATATAAGTTTATTCTGTCGTTTCAGCAGTCATGTCTTCATCCATAGTCACCTACACATCTGTCTACACTGATTCTGAGCCAGGGAGAGTCTTTTGGGGAGCTGATGAGGAGCCGTCTGATGGAGGCCCTCCACGAGTCATCGTATATAGATATGATGGACTCCCTATGCAGCTGGTAGCTCCACCATCTCCTGACTATGTGCCCGGACCTGAGCACCCACCATCTCCTAATTACGTGCCGGGTCCTGAGCACCCACCTTTACCTGTTGATGTACCATATATACCGGAGCCTGAGTACCCCGAGTACTTAACACCATATGATGCTGAGGCACCCTTGGAGAACCAGACTCTACCTGTTGATGCCTCACCTACTGCCTTATCACCAGGCTACATGGCTGACTCTGATTCGGATAAGGATCTAGAGGAGGACCCCGAGGATGATCATACTGACTATCCTGCTGACGAAGGGTATGGTAACGATGAGCCCTCCAATGATGACGATGATGATGATGATGATACTGATGATGAGGATGAGGTGCCCTTTGAGGACAAGGATAATGATGAGGAGGAGGAGGAGCACCTAGCTTCGGCCAAATCTTTCGCTATACCTATTGTTGACCCTGTTCCCTTAGCTGGGGATACAGAGGCATTTAAGACTGATGAGTCTGCACCTACACCTAGATCACCTCAGACTAAGGTCCCCTTTGCTTAGACACATCTCCGTAGGGCACGGAAGACTGTCAGACTTGAGCCACCTATATCAGCATCCATGGAGGCATGCATTGCTAAGCATGTTGCCACACCTACACCATCACTACCTATAGCATCTCCACCATTACCTCTACCATCACCACTCACTACTATCCCTTCTGATGCAGGGGCAACATTAGGCTATAGGGAAACTAGGATTCGGATAAGTGCTGCATCACCACCTTTATTACTTCTATCTACTTCCCATAGGACTGATATTCCCGAGGCTGAGATGTCGCCTCGAAAGAGAGCATGCCTTACTACTCCCACTCCCAGACTTGAGATCAGGGAGAGTTCAGCAGCTGGTGCTGCGAGATAGCCAAGGACTACTCTAAAGGCTGACCTTAGGCGAGATAGGGTTATGGAGACGGGTTATGGGATTACCGATACATGGGATGAGATTGTTGAGGCCATACTAGAGGTTGTACCGACCACCTTGGAGGGGGTCAACCAGAGAGTGACAGAGCTTTCTACTACTGTTAGGCCGGAGAATGAGGAGTCCCATGTGTGATTCGAGGATGCACAAGACGACCGAGCTTATCTAAGAGCCTAAGTCAACACACTGTTCAGAGATAGGCCATATCACCTCCACACAACTATAATTTTAGATAGAGAGGCGATGTATGCTCGTATAGAATGGACTAGTTATAAGGATAGGAGTGCATCCATAGAGGCCTATGTTAGGACACTCGAGGCACAGGTTGCCACATTAATTGCTCAGACTTCATCACTTCAAACTCAGTTGACTACATCACTTGGACATATTAAGACACTAGAGGCTAGAGATCCAAATCCCTAGGATGAGCCAGCTGAGGCTAGCAGCAGTTGTTAGTCATGTATCATTTGTAGCTATCCTATATAGCCTATTAAGTTTTATGGGTTACTCCCAGCTAGTAGGCTGTAGGGACTTTTGTTTTATCTTTCTAGCTATCATTGTATGACATGCTAAGTATTATGGGTGATCCCCAACTAGCATTGCCTTAGGACCATATTTTTCATTTTGTATCTCATTGTACTGATCATGTTGTAATCATAACTATCATGTTGTAATCAGAACTATCATGTATGATTAATGATGTTGTTATGTATGGATGTTTATTTATATATGTCATTATTGATTTCACTTCAGTTGTATATTTCACTGTGGGTTGTGATCTCATTTTATTTATTATGCATATGTCATGTTGCGTTTATGGTTGTATGAAATCTAACGTATATTATATTTCTTGTAATTTTGAAGAAAATGGCACCAATGAAAAGAACCGCAAGGGCATTACCAGCCACAAAAACCACCCCCACCTCCACACCTATCACTGATGCTCAACTTAAGACACTATTAGAGCGAGGTGTTGCTGCTGTGTTGGTAGAACGTGATGCGGTGGTATGTACCTAAATACACATACCTTTTATCTATTAAAACGAGCTATAAAGACCAATAATGACCATTAATACATGAAAATGCATTGTATATGTGTGTTTTGTCTATTGTGTCTTGCAGGTAACGGATAACTCACAAAAGGACAAAAATAAAGCAAAAACAAACAAAGCCGAGCACGAGAATGGAATGAGCACGAAGAAATTGAAGCTGAAGGTGTGCCCATCTTCTATGGACCAACCCAGGCCTATTTAATGGGTCGGGTTAGCACAAAACCTAAACTATTAAACCATAAATCCAAGTCCATAATCCTAAACCATTTTAATATAAAACCTGGCCCAAAAGGATTAAACAAGGCCCAAATCCAAACAAATATATAAGCCCCAAGTCAAACAGTCAATGTACTGTTTATCCCTTTCACCGTTTCCCTCTTTTTTTACTTTCACCACAAACTATCACACGCAGGGTTAAATCCCCGCTCCCCACGCCCGTTTGCTTCTAGAACCTCATTAAGATCAACCTGTCACATCAATCATGGCCACGTTGGCAATCCCCTGAAATCCTATTGGCTATGAAACGTAGAGAGGAATGAAGGGCTTAGATGAAGGATTGAGAGGCAGTTTGAATTGGAAGGCTAGGATTAAAGTTCACAGACGCTCCTGAGGTTCTCGATCCTTCCTCACATCAATATAAATGGAGGCCTTCATCACACATATGAGGCATGTAGAATTTTAGCTTAAGCTTGTAGTTTTTAATAGCTTTTTAGTAGCTTATAGGTTTATTCTCATGTAATTTACTTTTTAAAGCATTGTAATCCTTTAATTTTCAATAAAAGTCAGCTTTCATTTAAATTCGTATTTTAATTCAAAGTATTTCTTATTGCAATGTTGTTTAATTTGATCATAATCTCCTTACAAGCTCTTATAAGCTCTTAAATACTACATTAGCTTGTTATCACTCAGTTAAGCCTTCAAAAGCTTAACTGAGTTTAGAATTTCACTTAAATCCTCTCCTAAATACCTTAACTTAACTTTTGGATGATAAGCCAATCATGGAAGGGCTTATGGACCTCACCAGCTTGTTTCTAACAAGCTGGAGCTTGTAGATCTAAGCTTATAAAAGCATTTATGATCCTTGTTTGAGCTAGGATCAAGGTACACAATCTCTTTACTCTTATTGTAGCTTATTAATGTTTAGCTTATAGATCAGCTTATTGGTGCTTATTATCTGTTAGTAATTGCTTATTAATCCTTTATTAGCTTAGTCATATATCTGTTATTGCAAGTTTGAGCTTATGTCAAATCTTTGTAGTCTAAAAATGTAAATCCAAGATTTAAAGGGGTGTTTGGCACAACAGCACTAACCTCTGTTAGTGCTGCCTATGCCTCTTTTGTCACTCAAACCAATTTCAAACAGCTTAAACTTGTTCTATAAGTTAGTTTAATTTAGTAGTTAAAGTCTAAAAATCTAGTTTAAGGTTTATTGTAACCATGGTTTGAATCTGTGGCAATTTTACTTTTTAATCTAGCTTATTTTGTTTGATTTTGATTAAGTGCTTTTAGGTATCAGTTATATGCTTGTTTTGAGTCTAATAATGCAGTAGTATAGAATTGGATAAGTGTGCAATTGTTTTGTAGGTCTAAGTCTTAATCTGTCATAGGTTTTTCAAGCAGTTAAAAGTTCAATTTTCAATTGCAAATTTAGATGAGGTAAAATTTGTTTTAAGGTCTGATTTTGAGAATTTAAGCTCTTTGGATATTGAGCTTAATCTGTTTGAACTTACTTTCATATCTTGTCATCATTTACTAGCTTAAATCTAGGTCTGCATTAGTCTTATTTTTCCTTCTAAAACCAAAAAGCCAAAAATAGTTTTAGTTTGTCAGTTTTTAAGTCTTCTTTTTCTAGCTTATTTCTAAGCTAATTTTCTTAAATCTTGTTTTTATGTGTTATTTGGAAGCTAAACTTCATCTATTTTCAGTTTGCAACTTATTTCATGTGCTTATTTGGCCTAAGAATTAGCTCAAAGTTTGTCATTTTACTTTAGGTCTGTTTGTTTAAGTCCTCTTTAAATTTAGCTTCTAAGAGCTTATCAGCTTAAGGTTTTGCTTATTTCTTAGTTCCAAGTGCTTATTAAGTATAGAGGTTAAACTGTTTTGGCTTATTGGCTTTTCTCACTTGCTTATTTAGTCTAAAAAGTGTCAAAACAGTTTGGCTTTTAAAAGTCTTTTAGTAGTTAAGCTTTTAAGCATTCTGTCTCTTGAAGCTAGCTTTTCCTAGCTTATTATTGGTTTTCAGCAAAAGTCATTTTGTTAAAAGTGCTTATTTTGGTCTGTTCTTCAAAAAGTTTTAAAAAAAGAAAAATTAAAAAAAGTTACTGTAGCAAAAAGATAGGTCCAGGACTCGAACCTGCGACCTACCTTTCACACACACACACACATACTTACCGCCATGCCCTTGGGACTTTTCCATTAGGCATTCGTTTAATTAAATTCTTATAGTCATTTTGTTGTTTTGCTTATTCGTGCTTCTTGGCTTATTTACTGCTTATTCTTTAAGCAACTTTTCTAGTTTACAATTTTCATAGATTCTTCATAGTTTGAAGTATTTTTCATAATTTTTCCAAATTTTTATAAATTAGTTTAGAATTTTTAATTAATTTTCTAGATTAAAATCATTTTTAATTAATAATAAATATATATATATATATATATATATATATAATTTCTTTTCTGAAAATTATTTTTAGTCATTTAGGATTTAAAAAGTTTAAATTTTCATTTTTAGGGCTTTAATTTGTCATAGTTGGTTAATTAGACGCGTTTTTAGATTCCCGTTAACGTTTTAGTTAAAATCTTTAATTGCCTTAATTGTTATTTTCCTTTACATGTTTTTGCATTTATATTTGTAGACTTAGGAAACCCAAATCAAAAACCTTGAAATTATTTAAATCATGTGATCACAAACTTAACTGATTCTCAATTCACGCTTCGTCGAGGAAACGACCAGGGAGGTTTTGAATTTTTGGTATGTGCTTGAATACACATACCATTTTCCATTAAAATCGGACTTAAATGACCAAAAACGTACCAAAAATACATTGTATTTGTATGTTTTCTTTTGTATTGTGCAGGTAACGGATATCCGACAAAAGGACGAAAAACGAAGACAAAACGACAAAACCGAGCACGGAATGGAAGAGCGTGAAAAAGTTAAAGTCAAAAGTCAAAGTCAAAGTCAAACCCGAGAAGTCAAAGCTGAAGCCGTAAACAAAGAAATACTTAATGGGCCCACTCGCACCCATCTAAAGGGCCAGGTCAGCCTATTAAGGTATTTATATCAAGACTTATAATCCTTAAAAGCTAAAAACATAGGCTTTTTCTGACGTGGCTGCTTCCCCGCTAAATACTGGTTTCTCATTATGTTGCTTACATGGGAAGGTGAAACTGGAAGAACATTCAGAGCCGGCTCCACCTTTATTGAAAAATCTTTTATCTAATAATCATCCATTGAGTAAGCATTACATTCAAAATATCAGACGATACAACATGATGTTTTCATTTACATCAATGGGTGCCAAAGTTGATGAGTCAATTAATAAAGGGCAGGGGCCGTATATTTACAGAATTCAAGGGCAGAATTTCCATAGAATGGGCAGTTTGGTTCCAATTAACTGCACGACACCTAAGTTCTGTCAACTTTACATCTATGATACTGAAAACGAAGTTTCAAACAGAATAAAGGCTAGCAGCGGGTATATTTTATGGATATATATTTTTTAATTTGTAATTTATACAACATATTTTGTTATATTAATTTGTACTTTTTTTTATCTCAGTAAAACCGGAGAGAGTTCTAACAAGAAAAAGGACCAATTAAATCCTGTTCTCATACGTGAGCTTAAAGCATTGTTAGATGAAATCAATCCATTGGTTAAACAGTTTAGAAGGGCCAGGGATAGTTTCTGCAACAATGCCAATGAGAGATTTAAAATTAAGCTTCATGGGAAAAGAGCAAGGGATGGTAGAAACTACAATCTTCCAGAAGCTGACGAGGTTGCTGCTTTGATTGTTGGAGATATTGGGGTTGGATCGGATAAACGAGATATTGTTGTACAAAGTCATGAAGGTGAACTTCAAAGAATAAGTGAATTACATGTTTTGTATTTGGCTTTACAATATCCGTTAATATATGCCCGTGGTGAAGATGGATATCGAACGGATAATTGACCATGCTGAAGATCATTTTCTAGAACTCAAAAAGAAAAAGCAAGTAACCAATGAGGGAATCGGTTAGCATTATCGAGTTCAGGAAAGAAATAAATGGGTTTTCTATGTTACAAAAATTCATGTTACACTTTAACGACAGTTTTTCTAGTTGATGGATATTACTATGTTAGTCAGTCACAACGGCTTTTTTTTCTGCGTCGTGACATAATAAATCTGAGATGTACATCCATATTCAAAATTAAGCATTTGCGTGTTAATAGGAGAAAAACAAGTACATCCGTCCGGGAAAAGGAATTTTATTGCCATTTCATACACGGTGGAGCATAGGTAAATGGTACAATATTTTCATTTATTTGGACGCCATGGTATATGCAAGTGGTATGGCTACCCCGATTTGTTTATAACGTTCACTTGCAACACAAAGTGGCCAGAAATCAACAGATTTATGGCTACAAGAAATCTTAAGTCAGAAGATAGGCCAGAGGTTGTATCGAGGGTGTTCAAAATGAAGTTGGATATGTTGATTAAAGATTTAAAGACTAACAAGCTTTTTGGACGTGTAGAAGCAGGTGACAATTAAATTTTGTATTTTTATAATGATAAACAAAATATGTCTTATGACAATGTTAACCTTAAAAAATTAAACTAACTATTCTTTTTGTTATTCTGCTGCAGTTGTTTATACTGTGGAGTTTCAAAAACGAGGACTTCCTCACAGTCATATATGCTTGGTTTTGGCATACAACTGACAAGTTTACCAGACCCTGAACATTTTGATACGAGGTAATATCAGCTAAAATTCGGATACATTCAGTGATCCTGATTATAGAACTGTAAGTGATTGGTATGATGCACGGTCCTGTGGTCCAGGTCATACATAAAAGCCCGTGTATGAAAGATAAGAAACTGTTCAAAAATTTTCTCGAAAATTTTGTCAAGAAACACCATTGATGAGATGGTTATACGTGTACTAGGCGGACGTGTAATGGTAGAACGGTTAGAAAATTTCTTTCTCTCTGGAACCGAGTGGACAAAGGTTCGTTGTTGGAATATACAAAGTATTGCTGAAAAAATACAAGCACATATCAATGTAGAATGGTGTAAGACCTAAGTTGGTTCATAAAGTATTTGTTCCAAGTTATTAACAAAGGACAATGAAGTGTGTCTGCTGTGGTTGTGGATGAAGAGGTAGATGATTAAAAGAGTATTACGGATTGTCGATATGTATCATCCTGTGAGGCGGCATGGAGAATATTTCAATTTGACATTCATGAAAGGACTCCTCCAGTTGAGCGGTTACCTTTTCATTTAAAGGGTGAACAAAGTGTTTATTTTGATGAAGGTAGTTGTATTGAAGATATCGTCAACAACCCATCGGTCAATGAAACTATGTTCACTGAGTGGATGGAAGCCAATAAGTTATACGACGAAGCAAAAGAGTTAACATATGTTGAATTCCCTACCAAATTTGTGTGGAAGAAAGATATAAAGAAGTGGAGGCCGAGAAAGAAAGGATTTAGCCTTGGAAGAGTGCATCATGTATTTACTCGTCCGATGGATGGTTTTCTCAATAGCTTATTATAATTGTAAAGCTGTATTTTGAGTGTTAAGGTGCAACAATTATAGCACAATGCACACAATTTGCGACGGGTATATTAAAGGAGTTATAAAAGAATAATGTGATGTTTTGGGTGTGTATATAAAAAAACATATATAATATGGGTAAATCATACTTGCTTCTGGAAGCAGGCAACTTGCTTCCTTTCCTTTGAAAAAAGGAAGCACCAGATCCACTGTTTAAACTTCAGGGACCAAATGCGAACATAATTTTTAATTTTTTTCAAAAGAAAGCAGGCAAGTTTCCTGCTTCCGAAAGCAGGTATGATTTCCCCTTATAATATAGATTAGAGTACCCAAAATAAAAGGCAACAAACATACATTTTTATTAAAGTACCCCAAATAAAAAACATCAAA